>ONZK01003436.1:0-35128 GCA_900322385.1 Pharnaceum exiguum
GTACCAAAAAAGTTAACGGTTTGTATTTTTTATTTTTAACGCCGTTAATGCAGGACCACTGTCGGACAATGTGGCAAGTAGGGATTATTGCCAAATACATGTGCCCAAGTAGGGATTCTTCCCAGCTATTTCCCAAGTAGGGATTATTCCGAGAAAATCGTCCCAAGTAGGGATTATTCCCAGCAATTTTCCTTAGAATTAATGTTTTTCATAGTCAAAATTAAAATAAATAATTTAAAGTAAGGTTTAATTTGTCAAAAAACTTGTTGTAAAACTTAATTGGACCATTACGGGCTATAAGGGTCGAAGTAGGGATTATTCCCAAATATTTTTGAAGTTGGGATTATTTTGGGATAATCGGCCGAAGTAGGGATTATTCCCAGCAAACGAAATTAATTAGAGGCTTTCATAGGTACATTAAATTACCAGAGTCCCGTAACTACAACCGGTGATCAAATTAAGGTTACTACTTTGTATTTTAAGACGATTTTTCTTTGTACTTCAGCGTCTAAACAACACTCCTGTACAAAAGATATCACCCTAAACAAAAGTGCCTTGTGGCACGATGAAATCAGCATAAGCGCATATCGAAAGAACAGCAACTTAGAATAAATAGCAGGACCAACACAAAAAGAGCAAACAGAAAGGAGCAGAATGACAGAAAGGAGGTTGGCAAGGACAAAATCAAATCGCAGGTACACAAAAATAAACGGCAAATAAGAAAACGCCTCTTGATCTTGATGAGACCAACTGGTGGAAAATTGGATTCTACCCATCAAAGAAACCACAGATTTATATCTTTGACATTGCTAGCAGGAAAGCATAAGCATATAGATTTGACAACTATCTCGTCTTAGAGCATCGAATTATTCTAAAACACTACACACAATGCCATAATATCAACAGTGAAAGAAAAGAAATTCCAATTCACTTCTCTACATTTAAACTTCAACGCCAGCAATCCGTTGCATTTGTATGAAAAGTGCTCATCATATGTATTCACTGCAATAAAATGAATAGAAAAGAAATGAGGCAAACTGGTCAAATCGATTATATTATGTTTTTTGAGGGGAATTGGTCAAATCAATTTGAACAAAGGAATAATGTTCACGTGCTTGATATCAAGAACCTATAAACAAACCAACCTCATCAGCATGTCCCTTTGCAGCACCATCTGCCTTCTGATTTTCTTCTGTTCAACAGCCATATTTATGATATCAGTCGGAGTCTTCAGGAAGAAACCGCACAAGTAAACAAAAAATCAATCTACAATAGCCATAGATAACCATTCAATTTATCAACATTTGTCCAACCAGGTTAATATCCACACAGATGCCTATGACATGAATGACCCCCATATATTTGTAACTTTGTAACTTTGTAAGACAACCTAAGAACATTGGGTTATAATACTATCGAAACTGGACGAAGAACAAGTTTCCTCAGATCCTTTAGCCCTTCCTAATAGAAATCTAGCATACCATTTAGTATCTGATGATCCTAATGGCCTGTTCTCCAGGACTTATTGAAGCCAATCATCAACTCAGTTCTGGTCCAATAAGAGTTTTCAGTTCTGTTCAGCGCAAGAGAATGGACTAAGACAGAGAAGCAATGTGCCCTCTCAAGCAGAATCAAGACAACCCCCGCCCCAAAACTTCGCAAATTGGACTCCAGTAATAATCAGACCATCATAATATTTTCACACTAGATGGCAGCAACCTCAAGCAACCTCAAACTGATGTTTCATATCTATTCAAACAACTTTTGATGCAACAACATGCCCTGTCACCAAAAAAAAGTAACAAAATTGCAGTATACAACATGTAGTTGCCTGCAAAACTGAATTTCTATTGACACAACTATAACATTAAAATTGTGGTAAGTGATGATATACAGGGACATTCTTCATTCTTTTTTCCTGATTGCTTCCATTCTATGCCCTCCCACAGTCAATCAAAAATAAAACAAGAAACAAACTCGGAAAATACTAAATCATAGCAAATATTGTTTAAAATGACATCATCCACCACTTTATAGGGAAAGAAAGTAATCTTGGTCAAAAGGACAGATAGAAAGGAGGAAATAAGGTGAATCAGACAGCCAAACCTGGCAGAAATCTCACGAAACACAATTTTCACAGACTGTTGGGTGACATGGATAAAGAATGTTACCTCCATCTTCTGGAATGTCTGAAGTCCACAAGGTAAGGTTGTCTCTCAGCAGCTGCATAATTAAGGTGCTATCTTTGTATGAATCCTCATTCAGAGAGTCAAGTTCAGAGATTGCTTCATCAAAAGCTTGCTTAGCAAGATGACAGGCTCTGCACCATTCCGAGGGAGCAAAAGTTAGTTAAATTCTATGCAGAAAAGATATCTAACCTGTCATCGGACATCAAACAAAAATTCAACAAACCTTTCAGGGGAATTCATAATCTCATAGTAAAACACTGAGAAATTGAGAGCCAATCCAAGGCGAATTGGGTGTGTAGGAGGTAATTCAGCCTCAGCCATACCAATAGCAGTCTGTACACAGAACACACAGGTAAAAGATATTAAAGGAGGCACAAAAGAAGACGTGGAGTCAATCTAGACATGAACTCAGATACTGTCCAAGTATCAGGTTAACAATGTACAACAAAAGCATGCAATTAGGTTAAAAGGATTGCACGCGTCAAGAATATTTGACCATACAGATACTCACATTGCAGTTACATATATAAATTCATAAGGTCAATCAGATCAGTCAGACATTCACCTTGCAGTTAGAACTTTGAGGATGTATATGACAATACATGACGCTACGATAGAAAATTAATTTCACTTTACCTCCACCATTAAGTGCAAATACATAAGCAAATGCCTATTCATTAGTGCTACTATAGTGAAGACTCGATGAGGAGTCAAAACTCAAAACCCCACAAGGCCAAACATATTTTTTTCAAACACTAACTTAAGTACAATATCTAGGAGGACATGATCAAAATAATACCTAACATCCCATTATCCCAAAAAGAGTGTAGGACAACACTGCCACAAAGTATAATCATCAAAATCATTACATTTGTTCATCCTCTCTAAGTGTGCCACCAAACTTCGATTGTACCACATAAAAAAAAAAGATCATCCCAAGATGCTTTCGGAAAAACACACACCTACAAAGGACTCGTAAGATTCAACATTTGCAAAAACCATTAAACCTATGATCTATCAGACAAAAAATATCAGATGTTTAGTTGATCTAACCTCATAAGCTTTCATAGACTGATCAGCAACCTCCTTCCTCTCATCACCACTCTTGAACTCTGCAAGGTACCTGTAGTAATCTCCTTTCCTGCAACAAATGACGGATTCAAAAACGACTAATAAACACAACCATCATCATAAAATCCCAAAGACCAATGAAATCTGTACAAGTGAAACCAAAAAGAGCTTACATCTTGTAATAAAACACAGTCGATTCGCCAGCGGAAGCAGAGGGAATGAGATGCTCATCGATAACAGTCATTATATTGCTACAAATGTCGGAGAGCTCAGACTCGATCTTCTTCCTAAACTCCTTGACCCGCTTCACATTCTGATCATTCCCTTTTCCTTCTTCCTTCTGCTCAATTGATGACAAGATCCTCCATGATGCCCTCCTTGACCCAACCACGTTCTTGTACCCGACTGACAGCAAGTTCCTCTCTTCCACAGTCAACTCCACATCTAAGTTTGCCACTTTGTTCATCGCATCCACCATTTCTATCATACATTAGCAACCACATCAGGACCAAGACTTCAATTCCATCATATTTCCACCAAATGTAGTACATTAACAAGTTTAAATATTCAGCATAATATTTAGCGTCATTGCTGCTGCAAATTATCCCAAAATCATCCCTACTTCAAAAATTGTTGTGAAATAATCCCTACCTGAAACCTTGTAGCACATAACGATCTAATTAAGGTTCAAAACGACTTCAATTCCATCATCTTTCCACCAAATGACGTACAATAACAGGTTTAGAAATTCAGCAAAATATTCTGGCCACATTACTCGGGCCGATAATCCTAAAACAATCATTACTTCAAAAACTATTGCGAAATTAACCCTACTTGAAACCTTGTAGCTCGTAACGATCTAATTAACGTTTACAACAATTTATTTGAACATTTAAACTTCGCGTTAAGCTATCAATTTCTAATTTGACTAGGAAATATATCAATTCTAATGAATATATGTATAGCCAAATTTTTTTAGAATTTCAAAATTTCATTAGATTGTTCCGGGCTACAAGGGTTTGTTAAAGTTGGGACTATTCTCGGAAAACTATAAATCGGGATTATTTTGGGATAATCGGATCAAGTCTTGTAAAGTCGGGATTATTTTGGGATAACCGGCCCGGCCCAAATAGGGATTATTCTCGTAGGATCATTCCCAATAAATTGGGCCTATTATTTTCGGCCAAACATACAATAATATAAAATGGTGAAAGGAAAAATAGCGTAAACAAGAATTTTCATGTGAAATAAATAAAGAACCACCCAAAAAAGACAAGAAATAAAAAGAGAGGGGTGAAGGGAGGGGAGAACAGACCGTCGTAGCGTTCGGCTTGTTCGGCGAGCTTAGCCGTGTAGAGGAAGGTGTCGCGTTCTGCCATTTTAAAATTAATATTAATATTAATATTGGGATGATATGAGAGAAGCAGATCTGAGTAGT
The DNA here is from genome assembly GCA_900322385.1 of Pharnaceum exiguum. NCBI lineage: Eukaryota > Viridiplantae > Streptophyta > Magnoliopsida > Caryophyllales > Molluginaceae > Pharnaceum > Pharnaceum exiguum. The sequence goes on from ONZK01003436.1 coordinate 4,699, forward strand.
TTTTATTTTTAGAGGAAGTGAAGGGGAAGAAGTGATGGTAGTGTGAGTCTTGTGTTGTGTTGTTGGTAAGGTCAGGTCAGGTCAGGTCAGGTCAGGAAATGGGACAAAGGACAATGACACTGATTAATTCGAATCTTTTTTGTTTTTCTTTTTCTTTTTCTTTTGGAGGATGGTTGCCGGCCTCTTGTGTTTGTAACTGTGTCCCCTCTTTTGTCCTCTTTTTTCTTTTCTTTTTAAGTTTTTTTTGGACACTCAACTAAATTGATGTCACTTTTTATCTGAATTTTTTTTAATTAATAAACTAAAGTTTTACATTTTTGTAAAGAGCGCTTTAAAAAAAAAGGTACTACTAATCTAAATTGTAAATTAAACACATGTAGGATGGAGACTTTTACCGTCTCGAAATGAAATAGCGAAATACTCTTTATTGTTATACAACTTTTTAACAACGGTGATACATGGGTGAGATGTGTGTGCGGGTTTGTTTTTTTTATTCCTTTGGTGTGTGTGTAGCGTGTGTTTGTATGTGTGAGTGGTGTGTTTGTTTTGTGTGTGTGTGCCGTGCGTGTGTGCATGCACGCGTACGAGCATGAATGTGTTTGTGCTTTTCATTATTTTGGGTTCATATAAGCCGGCCTAATTCAGTTTTGCGATCAAGGTTAAGTTGTTGACTTCCTATGAAACAAACTTATTTGATTTGTTGAGAATATATGCATGATAAAAGGTTTAAAAATGTTAATTTCTAGTTTTTGGAATGAAATGTCAGGTTTTGTTGTAACTATCAATGCATGGAGCATTCAAGCAGAGTGTTAAATTGGACTAAAACTAAGAGATCTAGAGAGACCCCATCTTAAAGATTGTGTGACCTGAAGTGGTAGGCACCGGCTAGAATTTGCGACAACTTGAATCAATTAGCTTCAATTAATTGCTCATCCATTGAAATAGTACAAAATTAGGATTCTAGCACCACAAGAGGGAAGTATGTCTTGCTGAATGCTGACCTTTAGTGTCATATGTTACAGACTTTTTGGAGCCAAAAGAATGATCTAATGAAAAGATGAAAAGGCATGACCTCTACTACATGGTACAATTTCTAACTAATCATAAGCCAAACGTTTTCTTCTATATTCCTTCCCACTCTATGAAGTTGAAGGGTTGATGATATCATCTCCTCATACCCCTCTGACGTTCACGTTTGCGGAACCGGTGGAGCATAAGCTCATCCGTCGCAGCTAGTCTTCTTCCGGGATCTGCGTTATTTTCGCTGGGCCTCGACCCCATGCTACTGTCCTCTGGATTACTTTCCTTGTACAGCTCTGGATGTTCTGCAAGAACAGATAGAGACATACTGTTTTAGAATGTCAAAGACTAGTGCAGGCATTAAGTCTAGGTTCGTATCTTCTAAAGCAAACCAGCAGATGATGAATTCCGCTCTGGATGCCCATGCTTTTTACAGCAAGTTTTATCACATCTGAAGAGGCTTTTCTAAGGAAATTTCAGTCTGACCTTGACAGGCTTGGACTAGAGGGATTTAAGTTTAAACAACAGTCACTGAGAACTAGGCCGAGTACTGAAAAGACAGCCAGAGGGTTAAGATAAAGACTACCATGATAACAGCCATCTTCCTCTTTGCCAAACATAATAAAAAAAAAAACTTCACTCGATTTCCTAGCATTCTAACATAGACTGAATGCTAGACTACATAAATAGACCTAGGTCCATACAAGCAAGCTGAGTCAACAAACCTCTTCTAAGTTTTTCAGCATAATCTTGCCCCCGTTGATAGTAATCAGGACTGCTGTTCCAAGGACTGGCTGACTCAGTCTTGGGCCTCCCCATAAGTTTCTTTTCATGAAGAAGCCTTTTTGCTGCTTCTGTTTCCTCAATGTTTTTCAGCTTGTACCTGCATCAGAGGAATATACAATACATAAAAACATGCAACTGAAAAGAAGGTATTTGAGGGTTTATATTATCATACTCTATAGGAAGTTGAATTTCTGCAATCCCAGTGGTCCACTGAGTAGAGCTTTCTTCTGAGTTCCGCTTTTTCACCTAAACATAAAAATTAGGGCATCAAATTTCAATGACAGGGACACTAGTTTTCTGGTTAATGCTTCATACAGTACAATACGCTATAAACACACTAAAAATATATCCAAGGGGCAAAACAATCACTGCCATTACTGGAAAATCATTGTCAGTGCTCACAAACTTGCGTCATGTCACGTTATAAAAAAGCCTGGCGTGAGAGGAGTTGAGTGAGTAGACTATACTATCATAAGCATGAGAACAATGATGGAACAAGAGGCTGTCAAGACACTTCTGTACTTAACATTAGGGCAAACTCCTTAGTTTTTTGAAGCAAATAAACATATGCCATAAATTGTACAACGGTATATGATATGGCGTGCCCATATTCTGCTGAAAGCAAATCAAGCTATGAAACCACTTGAACTGCAGCACATGCAGTGTACAAGTACAAAAGGGAGTTGTAGACCTGAGAAATCAGTTCAAACGCGAACTCCACTAGAGTTCAAACGCCAAAATCAGCACATGACACATCTGCAATCTTATCATTGTCCTCTAAGTCATCAAATGAAGCACAAACTCGCACTTGGAGTATGTCCATTTCAGTGTTATACATCTTGTCTTTTGTACAGCTGTACTTTGCTATCCAAACTAGAGGCATGAAGAAGCCAAGCTAACTGAACTAATCTTAACACTGAATTTTGCATCCAGCAAAACAACTTCTAGCAGCTTCCCTAACAGCATAATAGTTAATACTAACACTCAGATACCACAAAAATTAGATATGAGCCTTTATCAAGTCTGTCATCATATTCTTCCCAGAGCCTTCCATTGGGGTCCGCATGCCAATGGTTATTATTAAAAAAAATCTACTCACGGGCAGGGTTTCCATCAGGTCAGTAGAGTCTTTATCAGCATAATAAAAATTAATTTAAGAACAGGTTTTTCGGAAAAAGCCATCTAAAAATGTTCTCAGTTTTTAAGAAACCACCTAAAATTGTCGGAACCACCTAATGTCATTCAAAATATGATTTGGCACCACCTTTTGACACTTTTTGCCAAATTTTTCTAATGAAATAACAATGTGAAAGGTATGCAACGGAAGTTGAGACAAGTAGAGATGACTAATGGTATGGAATGAGAGAAATTAAGTTAAAAACATCAACAATGCAAAAAGGTGGTTCCTTGGATTATTTTTGGGTGATTTAGGCGGTTCTTCAACAGTGCAACTTTAGGTGGTTTCTTAAAAACTGAGAACTTTTGTAATGGCTTTCTACAAGAAAAAAGAAACAGAAAAAAATATTGACATAACTTTGCAGCCATTTGAAATGGAAAGATAAAAGAGAATGTTTCTTAAGCCAGTCAGACCACGTTGCTGACACTTTCAAAGAGATTTGACAACCATGAGAATAAAATTTTGTGAGAAATACTAATCTGCAGAAACGTATTGAAGTAATTGAGTTGGCCATTGTTTCACGTAACTAAACATGACATTGAAAGATCTTAGTTGACAAAATACGAGTAGCATAAAGACTTATCCAAAGCAAGTAGAGTGTAAAGCAGCAATAAAGTTCAATCATTCAGACCATGCAAGCTAAGGCACCAGATGTGATCATCAACACCGATTTCATAACATTTTTAACAAAGAACAGAACATACTTTTAGATGATCTGGGATCTTGTACAACTCCTCTTCCGCACTTTTCAGCTCATTTTCTATTTGATCAGATGCATTTACATTCTTTCCCCTTTTTGTGGCCAACTCTTGTTCGATATATTTCAACCTGTCAAAAAGGGTAAAGCTAAAAGAACTGCCTTTTAAATTATCACAAACAAAACAAAATTAAACAAACTCTTAGTGCCCTGATAAGTATGTCGATCACTCAATCACATCAGCATAAACCACCAAATATCTAAACAAATACATATAGTAACACTGTCAAACCAGCATGAGTACACATTACAGACTATTGCCTAGTATGGCTTGATCCTCACACCTGTACACGCACAAAAAGAATACAGCTTTCTTTTCCAGTCTTCCTCCACCCTCACTCTAACCTATGCATTGTTTTTTTCCCCCATTCCCCAACCGGCCTTACTTACCAAACAATGTCCTGAAAGTGCACCTTAACACCTATCGTCATTAATCTTCTCAGGACCAAATAGTCACAAAATCTCTCTTTATTTTACAGGTACAACTGACGATCAATGTCTTAAAGAAGCCCCAGAGTAAACAAGAAGCACATTGAAACAGCATGGAAAAACAAACAATATTCTGGGCTTTCAAGCAGCTTAGACAAGAATTGAAGAACTACATTATCGAACTCAGGGAGTGATACATGCTACTTGGAAGAGAAAAAACACAATCTGAGTTTTGACGACTTCAGACCAGTGCAAAGACGTTCCAATGAAAGAGAATGAGAGAAAAAGAGGTAGTTACATATTAGGATCTTCGATCGTGACAGCAGTTTCCTGTGCAAAGGTATCCTGCAACACAAGTTCTTCTTTATCTCCATCCACATCAGCTTTATCAACTGCATTAGTAACTACACCAGACGGCTTTGATGTCGGGTATGCAGGTATTCCTGATCTCCTCTCCCTCTGCTTTTGGAGCAATTTCACCTCTTCCAAGGCCAACCTACACAATGCAACAATCTTTAAGCCAATCTTTCCGGAGAATCATCTCGAAAGGAGACACCCCAGTTATCTGTTTGCGTCATAGTCAACTAGAGCCTTAACGGCCTGTTCTTTACAATTTAAGTTCAGTTCAGTTTAACGCAATTCAGCGTGTAACTGGAGAACGCAAGAAGTTTTGATACCGATCTCCATTTGTCGTTATTAGTACATCATTGTAAAGATCTCACCATATAGTTTCGTAAACGTATGATAGGGTTTTGACAATTGATCGAGTTTCAAAAACATTAAACAAAAAGTTCGATTTTTTTCAGTTCAGTAAAGTTCAGCTCTAAAGAACGGGCCCTAAATGTAATAAAAACAAGGGGGAGGAGGGGGGGATAGTATACCTTCTTTCTTCTTCACCTTCGGAAACATTTCCATCAATCTCATCATCCTCAACTTTCCTTTTACGGAAATTCTTCGGCGGCATGAGGCCTTACAACAACACTAACTATCTATTTCGTGGGTTCTAGCTTCAACCACAAACCTCTCTCTCACGTCTGTCTGTCAAATCCAAAGAAAAAAAACTCCAACCATCAGCTATGATATTGATACCTAGAAATATTTCATAAAGTTTCCCTAATCTAATAAGACCAATTATTAGGTTAAATCTGGAATTAACAAATTATTAAGTTGAAACAAATACTCGTAACAAGCAGCACTAACAAAAGCATCGAGGGGGCAACACTCTAATTTCCGTTTTTCTTTTCTCCTTTTTTTTTTATTGAAGGGTAGTGCAAAATTTGCATAGTAATTCAGCACTCATATTTATGTAGTTTTGAGCTGTGTAAATTAAAATAAAATAAGAATGAATCAAGTTTGGCGTACGAAGATGTTGGCATTGGATTAGAAGTGAATAAGTACCTGAATGAAGTGCAAAGAGGAAGATACAGTTGAGTTTGGGTCGAGTGAGAAAGCAGCCGACTGGAAATAGATGCTCTATGAAGTTGTCAACTCCCAACTTTAATTTTTTGTTTGAAAGTTTTACCAATATAATGGTAAGTTGGGTTGGTACTTTTATTTGGTTTTAGTGTTCCATCAACCAAAGGGCGAAGGGTATACTTCAACCGATTATCCCAAAATAATCCTAACATGAAAATTTATGTTAATAATCTCTACTTTAACTTTTATAGCTTAGAATGATTCAATGCAATTATAAAATCTGTAAAAATGTAAAATTAAAACTTTGGTCATGCATGTATCTATAAGAATTAATATTACTTCAAAGTTATAATTAAAATTGACAGCATTAGACAAGGTTTAACTGCTCAAAAAACTTGTTGTAAACCTTAATTAGATCGTTTGGGCTACAAGGTGTCAAGTAAGGATTATTCACATTAATTTTTAAAGTTGTGATTATTTTGGTATAATCGAGTAAGGTAGGGATCATTCCTCACAATTTTGCCAAAGAAAAATAATACTCCGTGAGTAAGCTTCTTTTAATAAAAAAATTTATTAAGATTACAAAAAATTTATATGAACCCGTTTCATAATATGAGAATGGGTAAGATGGGTCATTATTGTGTAGACGATGGGTCATTATTTTGTAGCCGAGAGTTCATTAATTACCCAGTCTCATACTCCCTCCGGTTTTCTTTTTTTCTATGGATTTCTACTTTGGGATGGTTTTTATTTAACTTATAGATTTCCTTATTTGGACCGGATCCATGCGTGAAATGACCTCCCTACCCCTCTCTCACATCCCCTCACATTGGCTATTTTTTAATTGCCCACTACCTACCCCTCACCCAATATTTTATATATCCAATAAGGATAATATGGTAATTTGACCCTCACTTTTGGGGCCTCGTTGTGCTAAAGTGATCTATAAGAAAAGAGAAAACCGGAGGGAGTATATAAAACAGGTTCACCCAAAAAAAATCCAAAATATTATTATATTACGAGTAGTTATTATTTGTGCGGTTATTATTTGTTATTTTTGGGGGGATGCCATATCATTGTTGGCTTCTAACAAGAAATTCTGTAAAAGGATCGATACACGTTCCACTGCATTGTGTTAATGTGATACAATTGTAACTTGATATTTCGCTTTCATAAATTCCTACACAAGCCAACAATAGCCTGTAAGAAAGACAAGGGGTGCATATATCAAGTGTTAATACACAGAGAAAGGCAATGGTAAAATTGTATCGTCTTGCTTAGCATCATCGCGTGTACATTGTACATTCTCTTGGTTTTTCTTTACAAATCAGTCCAAAAAATTTGTTCTGAAGACAAATCAGGAAGACAGAATAAATGCCAAAAAAAAAAGTCTACTGTGATTCCCAACGATAGATCTACTCTGGCTCCTCGAGAGAATGGAGAGGGTGTTTACTATTTACAAAATTTTGTTCAATTGTGTACTCGAGAGCTACTGAGTTGTTACACTTTTTGCCAAATTTCGAGGTTGATCAACATTGAAGCCCCGCAACACTGTCAGGTGATAAGCTAATAGCTGTAATGGGATTATGTTAATCACAGGCTGAAGGCAATCCTCAACCTGAGGCACCTCAATTACCCGGCATGACCCCCCAGGGCAAACTAAAGCTGCATCACCCTTAGAACACATGACAATCAAACGGCCTTTGCGAGCACGGAGTTGCTGGATAACAGATTGTTGCTTGCTGGAATAACAAACACATTCTAATCAGTTGCCAAAACAAATTATGTATGTTGAAGTCAGGGTAGACCTTTAAAACCAAAGGGTAATACCTGAAGCAAGCATCATGAGTAGCAATAACTACAATGGGAAGATTTTCATCCACAAGAGCCAAGGGACCATGTTTCATTTCCCCTGCAAGCATTCCTTCACTGTGCATCAAAGCTACCTCCTTCACTTTCAAAGCACCCTCTAGAGCAGTCGCATAGTTATATCCTCTTCCAAAAACAAGAAGGGACTGCTCATTAGTCAACTCCCGTGCAAGATCCTCCATTTCACGGTCCAGCTGAAGGACCTCTCTCGCGTGATCTGCAACTCAGAAAAAATAAAAATATTTAGACATGTCAAAAGGATTTTAGAATTTCCGGTGTTCTGCTAGAAGAGAAAAAAAACATACTTGGCAAATCAAATAATCCATCAATTATAGCTTCTCTTCGTGCTTGGTTAGAAATGGTATCATCAGCAATGGCTAAAGCTAACATAGCCATCACAGCAATCTGACTCGTGTACGCCTGTTCAAGATGACAATGTACTATCATGGAAATGGAAATCCCAAAGAAAATGGGAAAACAAAAGGATAGAGACTGAATGAAAGAATTAGAAGGTAAAAAACCTACCTTTGTACTTGCAACACCTATTTCAGCACCAGCATTTATATGCACCCCACAATGCGTGGTTCTCGCAATTGCACTGCCAACAGTATTTGTAATGCCAACACAAAGAGCGCCATTCTCTAGAGCATACTCCAATGCTTGCAGTGTATCTGCAGTTTCACCAGACTGACTAACAAAAACAGCAGTATCTTCCCGGTATATTGGCCCCTGTCTGTCGACCAGATCACTAGCAATCTCCATTGTAACAGGTATCCCTAGAAAACAAAAGAGCAGGTCAATTTACAAAAACAAAAGACAATTTAAAGCATACACAGTTGAATATCAAAGCGTCACAAACTAACCAGAAAGTTCTTCCAAGATGGTTCTGGCTGCCAAAGCAGCATTATAACTCGTGCCACATCCGATGAAAACAATACGTCTGCTCCGCCTAATAGTCTTTAGATGATCCTTAATTCCACCCAACAAGACAGACTTCCCTTTGCTAGAACCCCCTCGGATGAGCCTTCCTCGCATTGTTGTTCTTAAGGACTCTGGCTGTTCGTGTATTTCTTTTTGCATGTAATGCTCATACTTTCCCTTGTTTATTTGTTCAACCTCCATTTCAAGAATGGATAATGCTCGTTGCACAGAAGCAGGACGGCAGAGGGTCCCATAGCTTTTCCCTTTGTCATTGTCGAATTTGAGAATTGTTACCTCTCCATCCTACAACCAACCAATAGAACTCTTTCAATGATTGGCAAACCCAGTTCAACATTCACAGGTAACAAGGATTTTTATGAAGCGAAGCTAACATCTCACACAAACAAACACAAGTGCCGGAATAGGACATTTCACATAAGACACAATGAGAGCAACCTCTGCCAAATGCTACAAATAAACGACTCAGAGTACACAACCTAGATAATCTTGTATCTTTAAGGCCTAACAGCTGGGAAGAAGAAAGAATGATACACATTTCAAATTTCTTTTAGAGCAACCTCAGGTTTAAGCAGTGGTAGTTGCAAAGCTTAGGAACAAGAGTGCACCACATGTTCATAACTTTTGGAGGACTGAGGCCCCAGGTAAACTTTAACTCAGATGATAATAAATTATTTTTGAATTTCTTATGTGGGAAGTTGTCCATTTTATAAAAATGGGTGAGTTTTTGATGCGCCGAAGCATGAAGGATGGAAAGAGATACAGGAGATACCTACAGAAAAGAACAAGAAAGAAAGAAAAAAAGCTACATGACATAAACCCTCATGTACCCCTTGCGCTGCTTATGCATTCCGCCACACAAATGGGTCTTGCAGGCAGCAATGGTGGCCATCCATGTGTCCTCAACATAGGTGTGCTTGAAATGTGCTTTCTAAAACCTAGTTGACAAGCTCAGCATATCGTAGCTGCTGGTGATATAAGTATATAACACTTCTTAAAGAGACTAACAATTCGTACTAAAGTAGTTGGAAAAGATAAGGAACCATTACAAACTCTTCCGGCTCTGGTGAATGACATTAATGGTTGGTGCAAGAACAAATATGCCTGGCAACTTCCTCAGCCATATATATGTTTGACTATAGAAACGAAGTAGAGAAATGGGAAGAACTTAATACCATTTATCTTCAACTTGCTTACCAGAAAGCATCATCCAAACATTACCCCACTGCCAAAAGGCTCCGGCCTAAGCGAGGTAAGGGGGTCATGCGTACACAACCTGATCTATGTGTTTTGCAGTGACAACAATGAGAAACTATTTCTGATTGACCTTGATTCGAGCCATTGAAACAATGTCATAATTCAATATCGATAACAAGAATACCCTCTGTTGAGCCATTTGATATAATCCATCATAAATACATGACCTCATTAGCATACAGATAACATGCAAATATGTTTTCCAACACTCGCATACAAAAATGAGTGAAATATTCTTTCTATCTGGCCAAGACAATAAACTCATTTCACTTCATTACAAGTGATGTCCCAAGCTCAATCAAAAGAATTTCACTCAAAAAGGTAGGCTTTATGCATAAAACTTTCTCATAACTCCACATATAACAAAAAATTCACAACTATTTTTTCATATATAGCTCCAATCAGGACTAAATTCACAACTTCACACAATTATATGCATTACCCTCTCAAGTACTTTTTTTAATTGTGCGAGTGTCTGTCTGTGGTGGGAGAGGGGGTCTACAAAATTCCAGCTTCATGCTTCATGAAAACACTTGAAACGTAAATCATATCCTAGGTCTTAACAAACAAGAACAATTGAACATGTAGATTAGTACCTTTACGTGGACGACTTCACCATCCTCTATCACCAAAACCTTTTTCGTGTGTTCGACAAGAGCATGGGCATCGCTGGAGAAAAAGAGTTCTTTTGGCTGCCCACTCTTCAAGATTTTGAAGTCAGGGAATGATGCTCCAGCCCCATTGGTCTCCTCAGTTAGTTCCTAAAACATCAGGGAAGATAATTAAGCAACCAGATACCCACCTCTCCATAGGATTCTAATCTACACATAAAATGAGTAGTTTCCCTATTCATAAGTGATCCATAAGCAACTGCAGCCCGAGAAGGATGATGTTCTACATACAACCATGTAAATTAAACCTTCCGTAAGTCGAGCAGCATACAAGGTTATTCAAGAGCCAAATAGAACCACATATTCAAGAAGCCAAATTAAACTGCTCCTTACCACAGTCTTCCCCTAAATGTCAAAACCAAATTCCGCTAGATGAAAAGACAAGATAAACAAGACTAGTGGCACATACATAATCATACAACATATAAGATTTTCAGCTGCAGCTGCTTTTCTCATCAACTTTAAGGGCATCATGAGAACACCTTTACAAGCAACAACATCAAGTGAGGACTTCAAAAGTAGCAGAAAGTTAATCTAGTAACTATATAGTCTCATGTATTGCCTCAGTCACTTTACCACTTGTAAGTAAAAAAAGAAAAGAATAATATGGCAATAAAGCTCCAAAATATAAGAGAATCTTGCATATATATAAAATAAGTTTCCATAAAACATGTACATAAGTAATTCAAATTTCGAAAAACACAGTATCTGCCTATCAGCAGTTATTACTTACTACAATCATCCCAGAACTAAGAGTCCAGTTTACTTATAACAGGAACACACGATTGTTAAAGGCAAAATAAAATATCAGCAACACTTTTCATACTACCCTCAAAGAGAGAGGCAAAGAGAGAAAGAAGGCCGACTTTGCAAATGAGTGAATGAGGTTGGTTAAGGGAGAATGGTTATAGAAGATATCCAAATGGAAAGTGAAACTCTAAAGGAAAATAGCACTCTTAGTTGGAGGAAGGGATCTTAAACCCAATAGAGACATCTAAATAGTAACAACAACAACATCATCAACCCAGGTGTAATGGAAATGGGGATGCTGGGGGTCAAGATGTACACAACCTTTCAGTTTTCGAGAGCAACCCTTAATACATTGTTGAAGTATTGACTTCCTGCAACTTCAAAAATTAAGAATACCGGAAGGTTTTTCAGCCATTTTAATTTAATTCATAATCACCTAAAGCTAAAAGAGAGTAATAATTCTTTCAACTTTATAGGCAATTGATGAATTCGTGAAAAAGAATTTAAAATATTTTAAGCACTCATTTCGCAAAGACTACATGTTTGGCCAACATTTTATAACAACAACAAAGCCTTGGCCCCAACCACCCGCCAACATTTTTTTTAAAAAGAAGATCATACTCAACCAATCCCAACTTTGCCATAAATGATAAGTTCATCGAAGGGAATAACATAGAGAAGGAAAAAGCCTGCGTGAACAAAAAGAAAAAGATGGCAAGAGAAACATATTTCATACTACTCCTACAAGTCCATGAAATCAAAAACCCAATAAAGTAATAAGAAGCATTAATGCCAAAGGACTCCAAAGCCAACTGAAGATACAAGCAGCACGAAATTTCATCCTATTAAAATATTGACATAACCTGATGGCCTCCGATGACAAAGATTGTAACCACCCGGGGAGAGGATGGTTCAAAAGCATACTAACATAGATCAGAACAGTTATCCTAACAATGAAGCGTTTTCTTTGTAACTTGAATGGATATAAACAAGCCCACAGAGGTTATTGTAACAACTTTATGCTTAACTGCTTGTATTGAACTTACTTTTATACCAAGAAGTAATGGCCCACCACGTTTGCAAGCGACCAACTCATTTGGATAATGCCGGCTCTTGAAAAGAAGAGCATATGCTCCATCAAGGTGTCTCATAACCTCAAGGACAACATCACTAAATGAAATGACATGCTCCCCTGCAATAAAGTAGTCAAAATAAATCAGTAACCTTGGATCTTGCGACTAAAACCACAGGAGGCGGCCCTCTAACTGCCAAACTAAGTAATACATCAGCAGAAAAATCAAGATAAAGATCAGAGCAATCAGAAAGCCATATAGTGGAAGCCAAAAAAATGACCCACATTATTGAGGCGTGACTCATGCAGTAATGCATGCCCCATAAAGTAGGGAAGCGGCATCAATGCACCATAATGATCATGAAATGGAGGGGGAAAAGGAATGGAAAACCAACACATTCTGGTTCCTACATTATGTAACCTAGCCTGTCAGGCAACTACAAAATCAAAAAACCACCAAATAATAACAAAAACCAAGCAACAAAAAGAAAAAAGGGAGCCACAAAATGGAAGATTGACAATACCTTCTTCTTCATTAGCTTTGTCAAACACATACTTAGCAAGTTTGGGAATCACTTCTGTATCAGTGTCGGATTCAAATTTAAAGCCATGCCGAAGCAAAGTTTCTTTCAAAACCTAACACATACAAACAGAAGAGTAAAATTCAGATCAATTGAATACAACAGGGAGAGGTCTCGGCACACAACATATCATAAGCAAGAAAAACAGGTGAATAGAATGCAAACCTGAAAGTTAGTGATAACGCCGTTATGCACGACCACGAAATCATTCTGTGGACCAGATGTTTGTGGATGACTATTTCTGGGCGACGGCTCCCCATGAGTCGCCCATCGAGTGTGAGCTATTCCAGCGTGGATACTAAATGACTCCTCCAAATTCAATTCTTCCTCCGCCACTTCTACAATTACCAATCCACTTGATAATTATTCAACACACAGTGGACAAGTCGAGGTTATTGATAGAATACACTCAAGTAAAATTGACTTTACACACACCTTGATAAACAGACTTGACAAGAGAGTCGATGTTGCCTTCTTGGCGGAAAACCAAGGGTACGCGAGAATCAGAAAGGGAATCTAGGGGAGAATCGATGGAGACACCGGCAGAATCATAACCACGATACTCCAAACGGCGCAAGCCATTAAAAAGAACTTCCAAGATGTAACGCCTCTCCCTGTTCACATTATAGTTCAAGTACGCGAATATCCCACACATTTTCCCTTTCTTGTTTCCTTTCTCTTTCAAAAACAATACCACCCTCGCCTCAGCTGGGTGCTAGCGCTACTACTTCTAATAACTGCACGTCGAGAGAGATCGTGCCTAAAAGAATGCAATTCAGTTCCCTGGATATCACAATAATAACACAAAATTGCAAATTAGGATATTATAATGTTTATCAACATAGTGAGGTCAACAAGCGCACAATTCAAGTGAAACCACACAGTAATAGCCAGATAAAACATCCAAACATTAAAAAGATGGTTTTTTTCTTCGGAAAAACAACTTCAAAGTTCTCATATTTAAAAAAACCACCTAAATTTGTTGCTATTCAAAACACCGCCTAACATAAGCCTAAAAAAACCACCTTGCAGATTTTTGCTCACTTTTGGAGTGATTTCACTAAATTACCCTCATTCCGTACCATTGGATATCCCTTTTTTTGGTTACAAGGGAGCCACCAAGGGCAGTTATAACTATAGGGAAGGGAGATTCAAACCTGAGACCTAGTGTCTGCCATTGAAACTTCAGCAAGTCTTTGGTACAGCGGGTGAATTTATTACTAATAATAAAGGGACTGACTAATGATATTAAAAATGTGACTAATGATATATATTTGAAATGCTTTGAAAAAAACACCCGGTGTGTGGGTGTACCCAAGAACTGGAGTTAAAACCTAGGTGCAGCCGGAGTAAACTTACACCAGGTTACAACATTATTCACCTTGTAAATATCATTAGTCTGTTCTTATATTGTTAGTTATAACTTTATCCGGTGTGAGTCTACACCCGGAGCCTCAGCCTTTACCACTACGCCAAAACCTCCTTGACAATTTGACATTGATCATCTATATCTACCCCATCCATACATTTGACATTGTTATGTCAATTAAAAAACTTGGCTAAATGTAGCACAAGGTGGTGCCAATGCTCATTTTAAGCAATTTAAGGTGTTTCTTTTCCCTTCAAAAAATAACCCATTTATCGGCTAAATTAAACACGTCAAATCCAATAAGCTGACATGCCTACGCTACACATTATCATAATTCACAAGGAATTAAAAAAAAGGTAAATAAACGGAATTCCACATAAAATTGAGCGGAAAAAAATGATAATAGGAAAGTGAAAGCTAAGTCAGTCAATATATATAATAAAAAGCGCATAAGTAGCTACAACTACAGTATCAAATCCTAAAATTGTGATTAAAAGTGATGGCAACAAATGAAAGAATTGGGTGCATACCATAGTACCGGTGGGCTTGTATTAAGGGAGCCATTGGATGGGATGGGATGTTACAAAGCTGATCTGCCGGAGTTGAAAGACAGCAATGCACGATTGCACTCTCTCTTTAATTTTCCGGAATAGTGGGTGTTACGGAGGAGAGGGGGAGGGGATCGCTTGTTGTTTGTTGTCTGTTGGTTGTGTTGTTTATGTTTTTTACTGTTAGTGATGGTTGTTGTTGGTCGTCGGTCGACTAGTGGTTGCGCGACTTTTCTTTTCCTCTACATTTAAAGTTTTTTATACTCATTGCTCGGAAAGCAACTGCTTTTGTTCAACCGTTAGAATGTCAAATGTCAAAAGTCGAATATCAAAAAAAAAATGGACGGTCAAAGTCTACCATTCTTAATCTCTTCTTATCCTCCCCAGAAAAGAAACTCCAACAAAATTTAAAAAAGGTTATATTATTTGTATACACTCATTTAAATATATGATATGAGATCACTAATCATAAAAGAAAATATTCATAAACTTTGATTTGTGACTCTTTATTGATCATTCACAAAAATTGATTGCACATATGAAACGTGTGCACACAAGTTTTTTTTTTATTTTCTTTGCTCTTCTAAAGATACTATTGTGAAAGGAATGTAAATAGGTAACACGGTAATAAAGAGTCGGCAAAAGAACCGAGCCCGAAAACCGACCGCTAATGACCGCTTATTTCGACCGGAAACCCGATTATGACCGAACCCGTTTGACCCGGTAACTTCTGGGTCAAACCCGAAACTGCCCGTTTGACCAGAAAACCGACCGCTAATGACCCGCTTATTTCGACCTGAAACCCGATTATGACCGAACCCGTTTGACCCACTAATTTCTTGGTCAAACCCGAAACCGCCCGTTTGACCCGAAAACACTAATATTTTTATATGAAATTTTTATTTTTAAAGATAAATTGTTTAAGAGAAAATTGTACAAAACTGCCTTTTAAAAAGTATGTTTTGTAAGGAACTACCTAATAATTTTTTTTTTGTACAAAACTACCTTATATCATGGTCAACTTGGTCAAGTAGTACCAAATGTGATAAAATATCGAAAATACCCTTAATGAGTCATGTGAGTGGCACATGTTTTTATATTGTCACACCTTTTTGATCTCCATGCCCACCAAATAAAATAAAAAGTTTTATTTCTTCCCCTACACCCGTCAAAATTTACCCGACCCGAAAACCGACCCGAAAAAATGGGTCACGAATATGAAAAAACCGACCGAAACTCGAAACTGACTAAAAAAGCCCGGTATTGAATTTGAAATCGACCGAAACGTCCCGTTTTATTATGTTTTAATGATTTGAAATTGTAAAATATACATTTAAAAATATTTTATTGAACAAACAGGTCGTTTCGGTCGGTTTCGGGTTCAACCCAGATTTTATCGGGTTTTTCGAATTCGGTCAGTTTTGAGTTTTGGTCAATTTTTTCGTGTTCGTGACCCCTTTTTTTGGGTCGATTTTCGGGTCATTTCCGGATCGGGTAAATTTCTCACCGGTCTAGGGGAGGAAATAAAACATTTTTTTTACTTTGGTGTGCCAATATAAAACATGTGCCACTCACATGACTCATTGAGGGTATTTTCGACATTTCATCCTATTTGGTACTACTTGACCAAGTTGACCATGATATAAGGTAGTTTTATACAATTTTTTTTTTTATAAGGTAGTTCCTTACAAAACACACTTTTTATAAGGTAGTTTTGTACAATTTTCTCATTGTTTAAAAGTAACTTTTTTTTGGAAAACTTTATCGTCATATCTTATATTTATAACTTTATGACGCTAAAACAACTTATTCATCATATTATGAAGTTAAATAACCAATTACATACGGATAATGGATTTTTAAATGTCTAAAAAGTACAAAATTTACATATATTTTTGTTAAAAAAGGCGTCACCGACCCGTTGGCCAACCCGATACCGACCCGAAACCGAAATTGACCGCCCAATGACGACCCGCAATCGAAATAACCCGACCCGATATATTATTGACCTGCCCGACCCGTTTTCCACCTCTACTAATACCTGTTAAGATAAAAATGAACACACCTACATTACCAATACGGCTTTGGTGTCCTAATATAGTATGTCCGTCAATCTTAATCATATGTTAACATATTTTGTTTGAATTGTATTTACATATCATGAATACTACTACAACAACAACAACAAGTCAGATAATTTCATCTCGGATGGGGTATTGAGAATGTCTGATGTACATAGCCTTACCCCGAAAATCGTGACATTGTTTCCAAAATGACTCACAAAAAACCTTTATAAAAGCCACTTTGTCCCTACAATGAAAAAATCGTTAGAAACCAATATAAGCATAAAAACCAAAGTCGCGAAGAAACATGTAACTACTCTGTAATTACAATGCAAGCGCAACTTGCACAACATAAATACTAGACACACCAAGTCCTTATTGGCGAACACTATACCCTATACTAACAGGTCTAGTACCCTACACTAACAGTTCAGTACCCTAATTCTCATTCTCCAAGAGTGTCTAATGCCATGTCCTCACTGAGTGATAAAGTTTCATATCATGTACGTCCAATACATTCTCCCCAACTTTTCTTCGATCGGCCTCTCCTTCTAACCCCCATCACAACCATCTTTTCGCATGTACGCACCGTTGCATTCAGGCATGTCCTCCCGACATGCCAAAACCATATCGCAGTCTGATCTCTCGCATCTTATCTATAAATGGAGTCACTCCCAATGCAACTTGACTCTAACCAATTCATTTTTTTATGTGACATATGAATAATGCTTGGTCAAAGTTAAAACACGCAAAACGGGAATGACGGCAATTATTATGAAGCGAAGGGAGTAATTCGTTTGTCCATTGTACATACGGATTGGAGAATCCTTTAGATAATCTCCCTAAGTCCTATATTTACATTTATTTATTTATATTTACATTTTCTATATGCAAAAACGAATGCACTTTAATTGGCGGTGATTGCATATAACGGACATTGCTAGACTGATAATTGTTCAGCAAGTCAAAAACCCGTTAGTGCAAAACATATTATATTTAAATCTAAAAAATTACCCCTATTTAATTATTTTTAGAAATAGATAGACATAATTTTATATGGGTCATGACCCTGAGGGTCACATAAGTTTTTTCCGCATATAACAACGCTCAAACAAATTAAGATAATGCGTCATCCTCAACTAAAAGTATAAGAAATGCATAGTTGAGGGACAAATGGTATTGAAGATTTCGATTTGTAACCTTATGTACTACTCCCTGTGGGGCAAAATGAAGGTTCTTTCTAAGTATATCACAAATATTAAGAAAATATCATTTATTGAGATATGTAATGTAATAAAAAATTAAAAGTAGTATGTATTACTTTTTCAATTGATATCAACCTGAACAAAAAATTTATAGTTAAAATGGACACATTTTTAGGATAAAATCTTTTACCAAAAAGAGGTGTTCATTTTGGGACGGAGGGAGGGATCGGAGTACCGTACCGTATATATATCATAATTAAATTAGCCAACAAGTTCCAGCTCAATTAGGAGTGAACTTTAAACAACAAAACTTTGATCTAGAGTAGTAATTGCATATCACATAATGGAGCAACCATGTGGGTTCTCATCGCTGAAAACATCACCAGTTCTCCCTCCACCGAAGGAAGATGATTGCGAGGAGTTGTAAAAACTATAATTGCCATGATATTCGTCGCCATAGTAGCCATGCTTGTAATAGTTATAAGAAGAAGATGGCGGTGGCTGAGTGAATGTGCCAGGGCCACTGCCTTGGCATTGGTTTGGATACTGTTGATTAAAATTCCGAAGCTCAGGTTGATAAGGGAATTGCCATAACTCTGCTCTCCTTCCCTTGCGTCTAACTGCTTTGAGAATCTTTTTTTCCTCTACGCAGCTATTGACTGTCACCTTTTGCATTCCCATGTCTATTTCAATCTCATTTATTCCTAGAAGAAAAGGCAGAAAACGTATCATGATATGTTCTATTGGACATTGCTATATTAATAAAAAAAAACTCTTGAGTTCACATCTTCTTTCTCTAAATATAATTCTCTTTTAGAGACAGTAATGTATGTAGATTGTGTTATGATAGCTTCCTAGTCATTTGGATATAAATCGAATATGTCAGACGACGTTAATTGATGTATTGGCCAAGACACTTCTTTTTGGATTTAACAAGGCTTCAATTCGCTAACAACAAACCACATCAGTTGAATATAGAAAACTGACATATGTAACGAGTATTCGGTAGGCATGCGCGACAAGACGTTGCTAGTTTATAGTTTGGCATGGGAAGAATGAGAGAATTGCAAGATTAATGGTGCAACAAAATGATACTCCGTATATAACTATATGTACCTTCAATCTTCTCAAGCGCTTTCTTCACTGTGCTTTCACAACCAGCACAGCACATATTCACTCTCATCTCTGTGACCTGAACAGAATTTCGAGCATGAAAACTAATTAAAGTATTAAACCATGTCAATTGACTTTGATTATACCAAGCAGCCTATACTATAAACGGTACACCATGCAAATTAGCCGTTACTCCGTACATAGCAAATATGATTTCAACAATTGTATATATCTATGTGACAATCAGACACATTTGATAATTCATGAAAGTATGCATGAGAGAACGAATCAGGCACTTACCGTTGACATTTTTCTAGGTAGCGTATGATTTCAACAACTGTATGAATACTGGAGCTACTCTTGGTACAGTCAGTGATGGGCTAGTTTATGCTGAGGAAAGATGGATACGAGTTTCAAATTTGAGTGTTAGAAAATATAATTTCAATGTTAAACAGATTTATGACGATCTTTCATCTTTTCATGTATATATATTAACGAGGTCGATCTCGTACTCTCGTGTTTTCAGCTCCTTATCTACCTGTCACAATTATGAAAATAATTTTATTTTGTTTTATGATAAATAGTCTGCACCGACTATTTCAGTTTACAATTAGTACACCGTTGGACAATTGATTAAAATGTGTAAAACAGAATGTAAGGCTTTTGACTAACGCACGAAAGCTTCATAACTATGCGTATTGATCGCTTTATCAACTATGGCATGTTGTCAAGGCACCTCATATATATTAACGCCGTAATACTAGGTGCGCTTTTTTTTTTTTTTTTTGATGGAAGGTGCGCTTATTATGAATACAGAATACTTGAATCAATAGAGTTGACCTGCCTTCCAATATCATGCATATACTGATATACTCAATGCACATGGTGCCTGGTGGCGAGCCTGACGCATCGTGTCGAAAAACCTTTGCCCGCGTCTTCTCATTATTTGTATATTTGTGTTGATTGTTTTATTAGACCTCCTTAGTACCCTATCTCAGATGGGATTAGACTGAGTTTACGTTTGTTGTTGTATTGATTGTTTTATTAGTCAACATTCTTATGTTCTGCACAAAAAATCCTACTGCCTTCATTTCACGATAAAGTGCTATCACAAAATCAATAGATTGATTAATTTTTTTTTGACGTAGGAGTAAAATTGGGTCAACAGTTAATTGTTCTGGTGTCATTTTCTTTTGTTTAGCAGATAATTCACTTGCACTCCTCCGGTTTTCCTGTAGGCGATTTTCCTCACTTCTTTCTACCATGTTTCTTTGAAGCCAAGTGTCAATTTATTAATACTATTTAGTCCAGCAGTTTTGTCCAAGAGAAGAGGCATGTTTCTTCTTTGTTGCCCCGGAACGAAATGCTGTTCCAATATTACACGAATTATCAGCCTAGATTATTTGGTACCGATGGCTATGATCTATCGATCATATACTGAGCTAAAGATTGATATTATTACTCTTTAGTGTATTATATACGCTTGACCTCTGCTCTTAAATGTAGATCCAGAATAAATCCGATCATATAAAGGGCCTGATGATCTGAATATTCCATTCGGGAACTTAAAAGGGACCAAACTTGAACTGAACTGGTTAGGTACTAATTGATTTGTTTTGTTCAGTTTAGGTCCTATCCAGAACTGAACAGGTCAACTTGGGAACCTGAACTGAACATTTCATCAGCTTAGGTGAATCCTAAACACAACTCACTAAAACTCAGCTCAGGCAACTTTGTGCATCTGTAAAGGCTGATTCGATTTCCTAATGTCAGAAAAGTTTAGAAATGTAGTAACAGAATCGACTAGCAGCATACTTTGGAAACCAAGAATATCAACAACCAGAGCTGATACAGAAGCAGCTGAAACAGAAAACTAGCCAGGTAGAGAATGTACGAAAATCGAAACACCCGCAGCAGAAGATAGTGACAGCTACAGTAGACAAATCAGAAGGGAAGGGTAGATGAATAAAATTATTAGAGCACGCCAAGAAGCACTATAATGTAAGATCTGTGAGTTTGTGAAGTTTCCAAGTCATACACCGTATTTCTAGTCATTTAAAAAAGTAGTGAAGGGGCAGATTTCTCCTTAACTACATTTTAAAGAAATAGCAAGCGTACACGTCTAAGTCTAGGTGCTAAAGCAACACAACAATTCACTGTTTAGTACTTTAGCAATAAGCAGATAGCGCAGTTTTTGAGCATGGAATCCAAGAAGCAAAAATATTAATAATATGCAATCCCCGAGTACCAATGGATTGGAGAATTTAATCTTTTTTGTCTAATTCAGCAAAATTTCCAGCAAAAAATTATCAAAAGCACATGCAGTCATGCAGTAACACTCACGCTGGTAAAATCGGCCCTTTTCCAAGTCTCACATTGGGCCCAAATTTAACATGGTATCTGAGCGGGCCTTGAGCCTGTATTGTTATTGTTGTTGTTCCCCATTATGCCCACATTTGTTAGCCCATAAGTGGCATTTTTGTGAGGCGGAGCTTTCAGTTTAATTTCTCCCAATTGAGCCCACGCGCGTGTGATACCCTAAGAGGTATATCCACGCTTCAGGTCCAATGTGGTCGGCCCTTTGCGTGAGGCGGGGTGTTGAAATATGTGGTGGCTTGTGTCCCACATTGCTCATTTGTAGTGGCCTAGAGGTGTCTCCACTCATTACCAATTGATTTTGAGTTTGATCCTTACAAGCTTATATCATCTTACATTGGGCCCCAATTTAACATTTTCATTTTACAAATTTTCAATGTACAGTTGTACACTCATCTTTTTCGGGCATAAGAAACACTGATCAGGCCAGGAGCGGCCTACCCTAAATATTAGAAATTGGGAAATTTATCATTTTGGGTACCCGACTTATACCATAATACCAAATTGGGATCCAAAGTATTCAATATGTCAAACAGGGTACCTGTACTTTTGAACGTTGTACCAAATGGGACCCCAAGCAGTTTTCTGTAACAGAAACTGTCCAAGTTAGGGTCATTTGAGTACCCTGTTTGACATATTGAATACTTTGGACCACAGTTTGTTATTATAATATAGGTCAGGTACCCAAAATAGTAAATTTCCTAGAAATTGTTGCTAATACCAAGAGCTGCCCGGTGTTGCAAAATTAAAGTTGAAGTAACTGAAACTGAGTACAGTTAACATTCCCTTTCTTTATTATCTGCAGGGCAGCAGGGATTAAAACATCTATGGAAAAGAACTTGAGCTTTTTGCTAAAATAACAAAATGGGAGAAACTATTTACCATAATAACAATCCTTTAAAACTATTTCCCAAACTAGCAAAAGATATTGTAAAGTCAACCTTTTTGTTTAGCAAAAATCAAAAGAAGGCGTTTATTTTTTGAAAACCAACTTTGTTTGGTTAAGTTCACTTTATTATTTTAATATGATTTTATTCCCTTTTTTAATTTAAAATATAAATTTTTATTATTTGAGATCTTGTAGTAGCTAAATTGTAAATTAAAATCTAAATGATGTTTTTTATATATATTCAACTAAATTATGTTAGCTTATGTATACCTAAAACATTAAACTTTGAAAAGTCTTCTTAAAAATTAATAAAATTCATTGTTTCTCATTTTTATATATATCAATGTATATTTTATAGTTACTTTTAAGTGGGTGTAAAATTAATCAATGTACCAAATATATGTTAGGAGTCTTAGAACTAAATAAAATTAGTAAAAATATTACGAAACATCAGCCATATAAATTGTTTCACTCAAATATAAATTTTAAATTAATTTGTTTTCAAGTTATGTTGTAACAAAATAAAAAAGGAGATAAAGCAACAAAACAAGAAAAAGAAATAGTTCTTTATTATAAACCTTTTTTATTCATTGTTTTTGTTGACTTTCCTTTATTTTTTGCTAATTTGGAAAATAGTTTTGAAGGATTGTTATTTTGGTAAATACTTTCTCCAATTTTGTTATTTTGGCAAAAAGCTCAAAAAACTTAGACTACGGTATAATTTCATTGAAGATTTGTGCTAACCTTGGCGCCCCTAGGTGGGCAAAAAAATAAAAAAGGGGACAAATACTCTTGGCCACTTATTCTTATTTTTAATTTTTATTTTTTTTTAAAAAAAAAATGGTGGATACCTAGTCTTAAACGTATGGCCCGAAACACCGACCAACTCCACCATCCCCCTCTTATCTGTGACCACGGATTCTCTTATCCGTCGTGACGGATAACAATATCTGTCATCACAAATATAAGAAATTGTTGTCACGGATATTTTTGTTAACCAACTAAAAAAATTGTGATGACGGATCTTAAAGTTCTGTCATGGATAAAAGTGTTTGCCCTCTTTTCTTTCGTTTTGCCCACTTAGGAGTATCAAGGTTACTTCAAGTACTCTAATTTCATTATATAAATTTATTTGCTTGACATCATATCGCATGACTTGTTGGATGATGCAGTTTGACTTCCCCTGTGTTGCACAACTTTTTTTCAGCGGCACGCAATATCTTTCACCACAACGTTAATCAAGTGACAATTCTAATCGTAAGCCGCACGGCGTGGTTTTAACTCTAAAATTACTAGAGATTGTAGATCTGGTTAACGATAATATAATGATAAATTACAACCAAGCTGATAAGCTGAGCTTGTACATAACTACATACGTACTTTCTCTTTTCCAATTGGAGGCATAGATGCAGCGATCGAAATTGCAGCTAGCATCTATAGCTTGAAAAAAAGTTGATAGTGCTTAGTGTACGTACACTGAGATTTTGGGAAGATCTTTAACACTGTCTTATAAACAAAATCTCGGCAACGTACAGTCTTTCAAATTATCCTCCTGTTTGCTCCTATAATTGCTGTATCTAACAGTCTTACAAGACATCTCAGGAGTTTTGTATAAGCCAATTGGTTATATATGTACTAGATTCTGACAGTACACCTAAGGTTGTACTGTTTATTAGGAATCTATAAGCCATCATGCAACCTGTATCTAAGAAAAAATCGTCCCTAGAGGTTCACTCTGTGGCAAACCAAAACATTCGCCCTTGCCAATCAATGATTTCATATTTCTCCCTACACCCTTTCCGCTCATGTCTCATCTGCTACCTGCTACTCTTCCACATTCTCCTCCTATCTTTCTTACCACACTTCCGGCCATTCTTCGTCGGCCTTTCCAATACTGTCACGCTACTCAAATCAGACCACAACTGTGATGACCACAAATGTGAATATGGAAAATTTTACGTTTATGATCTACCCAAGGAATTCAACACTGAAATAGTGGAGAGGTGCGACTTACTGAGTAACCCAGTACTAGGTCCCCGCTGTGGGACTTACGCAAACAATGGCTTTGGGCCATTAGCCCCCGGGATTGATCAAATAATCCCGGCCAATTTCTCCAAGTCATGGTATTGGACCGACCAATTTGCATTGGACATTCTCTTCCACAACCGTTTGCTAAATCACAAGTGCCGCACTTTGGATGCGGAATCTGCTAAAGCATACTATATTCCCTTCTACATTGGTATAGAGGGTGAGAGATACTTGTGGTCTAAGGCTACTCATCAAGAGAAGGACCGCCTTTGCTTGAAGATGCTATCATGGCTGCAAGACAACTATCCCTACATGAGCAAGTCCAAGAGCTTAAACCACTTTATGTCCGTAGGACGCGTGTCAACAGACTACAGAAGGGACAATGATCGAGGCCGTAGTGGTGGTTGGGGCTCAAAATGTCTCCTCCAGCCATCAATGAGGAACGTCACACGTCTTTTAATTGAGCGACTCGTCACGGATGAGTTCGACGTGGGGGTTCCTTACCCTACGCTTTTCCATCCCAGCACAGCCCTTGAGGTTGTTTCCTGGCAAAACTTCGTTCTCTCACACCCCCGCCACAGCCTCATGAGCTACACTGGTGGCCCTCGGAGAGGGTTAGACATTCGTGGAGTTCTAGGCTCGCAATGTGACAGCGCCGGCAAGGATGTATGCCACATTGTGGATTGTTCTGGGAGAAAGTGCTCAAACGGTACGAATGCCGTACTTGAAGCGTTCCTAGACTCAGACTTTTGCCTTCAGCCAGTGGGTGATACTTATACCCGAAGGTCGACTTTCGAATGCCTGATTGCGGGTTCTATACCTGTGTTTTTCTGGAATGAGTCGGCTTACCTTAACTATCAGTGGTATTTACCCGATGAGCCCAAGTCTTACTCGGTTTTTGTCGATCATGACGAAGTAGTGCGAAAAGGGAAGTCCGTTAAGGAAGTGCTAGAGAAAATCAGTAAAGAAGAGGTGAAAAGAATGAGAGAAACAGTGGTGGAGATCATTCCCAAACTTATATACCCAAAGTCCAATGAAGGGTTAGGGAGTATGCAAGATGCAGTCGACGTAGCTGTTGATGGAGTTCTGAGAAGAATAAGCAAGATTCAAGGAAACGACAAATGACTACAGTACTGGGAATTTGGTACTATTTACTAGTTACTCCATGTTGGATATGGATTTGTGAGTACTCTGGATTTGTAATATACTCCGTATCATTTTTGTTGTCGAATTAGAAAACCAAACAATCCCAAAAATGGCCAGAATGTCCATATGTTTACAAACCATCATAACACATAACTATGTAGCAATTTAAGGCCCTGATTTTTCCAGTTTAACTTGATATACACACATTAGTTAATTCAATTTAGTTCAAATCGCTAAAAACAGGTTAGTTCATGACTTCATGTTACTTCACTACTTCAACAATTTCACATCTTCTCGTTAATTTAAGTTAGTTAAAGTGAAGTCATGTGACCTGAAGTTATCTTAACACTATTAGACCACAAATAAGTTCAACTAAGCTAAAATAAGCTAAAAGGAACTTGCCCATAAGATTGGGTTTCGATTTTCAGCGCTTCCAATGCGTTCCTTCGCACCAAAATAGAAAAATATTAAAAGTACGTATTTATCTTTTGTATTTTCTTCCTCATTTTCCTCCTCCGCCTCTATCATATACAAATGAATTACAAGCCTCTCTAAAAGACTCTTAAAATGGCCAAAAGTAAAAGTCCCATTATTGGATGATTTTGCTTTTGATCATTTTGGAAAGTACGTAATTTACACTTTCTTCTGGTGATGATAGAGATGTTGGAAGGAGAAGGTGAAGAAAAAACTACCGAGAAACACTTTAGAGTAGAAGGGATATTTTGTCAAAATTTGTACTGTGGGAGGGAAATGCGTACTCTGTAAACAAACTTCAAAAAAAATTGTGTTAAACCGTTTCATATGAGACTAGCTAGGTCTTAATGACGTACCCATCTGATAAACAATAATGACCCTTATAATCCAGTCTAATATATAAAACAGGTTGACAAAAAAAATTTCAAACAATATAATATAACGCTTACTATTTTCCACATTGATAATCTTTTGTAACACAAGCAATCAAGCATGCATGTTATTAAAGCATTAGGCGACAATGAATTTATCCCTACGAGACAGAGATGGCCAAAGTCACCACACAGTAACGTTTTTTGCTTTCTGTCTGAGAGAAGTATATTTGGCCTTCTTCATTCCTACGGGGACAAACAGTCAAACACATATGTACAAATCAGTTTGTGTGTGTTTTTATTTGTTTTGTTTTGAACGTCGTCGCATGAAACCTCCCTGTCCCTGGTATAGGCTTTCAACGCCGGTACGCCTCTTCCGCCACAACGTGAACAAAGTGCCAATTTCTAACCTTAAGCCGCACGGCATGGTTTTCATGACAAATTGATTGTATATTTATCTTGCTTATCTGGTTTCCGGAGCATAGTAAATATAACAACAATTTACAGTCAAGTTGCTGAATGAAGTCCACTTGCAATTTAAATTCTAGTTAGAGGCATGGATGCAGCTGTGGTCAATCTCAACGTAAACTCAATATGCCAATATATATAATTGGAGCAACCATCTATATAACCAAAAAGTTGCAAAGACTGGGTGCCATGCGGCGTTGGATTACGACGATCTTGTCCATAATCTAATAGTCTTGCAAATATTTCAATCGATAAGTATATACTTGGTAATTATGCCATGAATACTGATGCAAAAATTGTCACTGTCTACACTTTAGGTTGTACATACGTACAGTACTTGGAATCTCTGTAGAACATCTTCCACAAGAGATGCAACCTGTCTCCGATAATCACTCGTCCCTAGAGGTTCACTCTATGACAGACGACAACTTACTTCCTCGCCGTAATTTTGTTCTTTCACATTTCTCCCGACACCCTTGCCGCTCATGTTTTATTTTCTTCGTGCTCCTTCTCCACCTCATCCTTCTATCATTTTTACCACATTTGCGTCCTATCTTTCTCGGCCATTCGAAAACAATCACGCAACTCAATGCAGACCACAAAAACTGCGACCACAAATGTGAGTACGGAAGATTCTTTGTCTATGATCTTCCTAAGGAATTCAACACTGGAATAGTGGAGAAGTGTGAGTTACTGCACAACCCAGTACTAGGTCCCCGCTGCGGAGCTTTCGTTAACAATGGCTTTGGGCGGTCAGCACCCGGGATTGATCGAATAATCCCGGCCAATCTCTCTAATTCATGGTTTTGGACCGACCAATTTGCGTTGGAGATTCTATTCCACAACCGTATGCTCAATCACAAGTGCCGCACTTTGGATGCAGAATCCGCTACAGCGTTCTACATTCCCATGTACGTTGGAATTGACGCTGAGCGAAGCTTCTGGTCCCATGTTGGTTTTCGAGAGAAGGATCGCGTTTGTGTGGACATGCTCTGGTGGGTTCAAAAGAACTACCCCTACATGAAGAAATCCATGGGCTTGGATCACTTTACATCCATTGGTCGTGTGTCAACGGATTTCCGAAGGATAACAGACCGCGGATGGGGCATGAAATGCATCTCTCATCCCTCAATGCGGAATGTCACACGTCTTGTAATTGAGCGAGTCACAACTGATGAGTTCGACGTGGGGGTTCCTTACCCTACGGATTTCCATCCCAGCACAGCCCTTGAAGTCGTTTCCTGGCAAAACTTCGTTCTCTCGCGCCCCCGCCGCACCCTCATGAGCTATACTGGCGGCCCTCGGAGAGGCTTAGACATTCGTGGAGCCCTAGGGAGACAATGTGATAGTGCCGGCAAGAATGTATGCCACATGGTGGACTGCTCCGGGACTAAATGCTCAAACGGTACAAATGCTATAATCGAAGCATTAGTGGACTCGGACTTTTGTCTTCAGCCAAGGGGTGATACATTTACCCGAAGGTCGATTTTCGACTGCATGATTGCAGGTTCAATTCCAGTTTTATTCTGGAATGAGTCGGCTTATCTTCAATATCAGTGGTTTTTACCGGATGATCCCAAGTCTTACTCGGTTTTAATTGATCATGATGAAGTAGTGCGCAATGGGACGCTCGTTAAGGATGTGCTGGAAAAATTCAGTAAAGAAGAGGTTAGAAGAATGAGAGGAAAAGTGGTGGAAACTATACCTAAAATTATATACGCTAAGCCCAACGAGGGCCTTGGCAATATGAAGGATGCAGTGGAGGTAGCTCTTGATGGAGTTTTGAAAAGAATCGGCAAGTTTCAGGAGAAAGAAAATAGGTTATAGCTTATGGCTACAGATCAGCCTACGTACAGTAGCCAAAATGCAATGTATTTTAGTTGTTTCATCATAATTCCTTTAGCCTTTAGTAAGGTGTACGTGTGGAAAAGAAAATATTAAAGGCATGTACTCTTGTTATTGATGGGTTTTTCTCTGTGATTGTGTTGATATTGATTTTTCTTATTTATAGTTTTAGTTTAAAATGAGGCATGTGGCCGGTGAAAATCGATTCCCGACCTTAAGGGTTAAATGTATTTTTTCTACCACTTGAGAAAAACTATCTTTCTTCAAGCTGATTTTGTCTAGGGTTATCAATAGATCTTCAATTTCGCTTAAGTTTGGTCCATATTTACTTAATTTGGGTTCAGGTCAATCTCGATTAAGTGAAATATCAATACAATTCGGTTTTGGGTTGGATCTAATTTAGATGAGAAAATCGGGTTGGAATAAGATCAAGTCAACTTTGGATAATTTGATAGAGAGAATTTTCCAATAATTTTCTTTCAACTTAAATTATAAAATCAGTAAATTGATTTTTCCATTGTTGACTAAATTTTTGTTGATATATTTTTTTCACTTTTCTTGTTGATTTTCTTACTTGTGTGAATTTAGCTCGGAAACTATGATAAGTGACTTTTTTTTGGGTAAATATTGGGTTTTTATTATTTGTTTAATTGGAGATTAGGTCTAATATAAAAAAAAACTATAATGTATATTTAGTATCGTACAATCGGGAGTATCATGTACAAATTTCTTAGAGCTCGTGAAAAATGTCTCATATATAACTACTAGTGTTTTTTATTATAGAACATTTATAACTACTAGTGTTGTTATGATACAAAAATCAATTACATGACTAACATTTTTAAGGTCCTACTCTCCTCGTTAGCCCCCACTTAGAAAAATCCTCAAGAAGCCCTAATGGGGCCTTTGTTGGCCATTTACCATCGATAAACCCCTTCCTCTTTTCAATTTCTAGATTATTTTTGTCTTTTATTCTATCTATTTCAATAAATTTCGCTCTTTGACTCCTTTGTGAGGCTAGTTTAGTTATCCTTTGATCACCAAAGTATGATTTCCATTGAAGATATATTTTTGTGATATCGGAAAAACGAAGATTTATTTTGAAGTATTAACACTAGCAGACAAACGATTATAATATTGGGATTGGAGAACTCTATTTCTGGGAAAGATGCAGAGACATTGAAGGAAATATACTCGAATTCACGTTTAATTATTTTAATTTTTTGTCTTGTTGATAGAATTTGGACTAGTATAATTAATCTAACATGCGGGTTATTTTCTATTTATTTAGTTGATGTACGGCATTTTTATGAATGAAATATCATATGGCCCTCCCTAAAAAAAAGTCAATCAATGACATGACTTACCTAATAAAAAAATAGAAAACTTTGTGTACACCCGTCTCACACTAAGTTAGTGTGAGACGGGTTTGGTCAAATGACCCAAAAAAATTTTTTTTTTTTCAATTTCTTTTCAAGTCTATATAAATGAAAAATGACCCCATACAATTGAAAAATGACCCCCATACAACTGAAAAATGACCCCCATACAACCGAAGTTAAAAACTAAAAAATGACCCATACAACTGAAAAATGACCCCCATACAACCGAAAATGACCCCAATACAACTGACTGAAAAAATGACCCTTATACAACTGAAAAATGACCCCCATACAACTGAAAAATGACCCCAATATAACTGACTGAAAAAATGACCCCTATACAACTGTAAATTGACCCCCATACAACTGAAAGATGACCCCCATGTTAAAACTGAAAAATAACCCCATACAAAATGAAAAATAACCCCA
>ONZK01003436.1:41145-58800 GCA_900322385.1 Pharnaceum exiguum
AAGAGTCATGGAGTTAGTGGAGTGTTTAGTGGGCTATTTTGTAGGTTAATTGCTTATATTGTGGGATGTAAGTTCTAAGCCTATATATATGGCTCATCTATGTAGTTTCATTTGTGCTAGTTAAATCAAAGTAACGTTGTTTAGTAAAGTTTACTGCTTGCATCTACTTCTTCTCTTCTCCCCACTACAGGTTGTCCATCAAGACTTGTTGTAACTTGTAAGTGCAAGGTCAGTTCGACGTTCAGATGAGCTGAAAGATGCGAATTAAAGTTTTTGCCAGCACTAAATCAATTAGGAGAGTAGGAGATATTAACATTCTGGGACTTGATAATTTGGGACTGATTACCTAAGTGCTAGCGGTACTATCAAACAAATATGAACATAGAAACGTTGTTGCCTTTGGCTAGAAAGATTAATGCAATATAATGGTATTCTTAACCTCCTCTAAAACCCTGGCACAATAGCTATATAATCTATGAATAAAAGAACTATATTCTATTAGACAAATAACCAGATAACGAATCCTAATTAACCAAACATGCCAAATACACAGTAGAAGAAACTGTAGGATTAGCAATCGTAAGTCACAGCCATTTTTCATCTTTGACTTTTGCTTATTCTTTTCAAAATCCCGTCAACAGCTATGTCGACTGCATCCTTCATACTCCCCAATCCTTCATTGGGCTTAGCATAAATAATTTTGGGAATAGTCTCCGCCACTTTTTCTCTCATTCTTTTAACTTCTTCTTTACTAATCTTCTCCAGCACATCCTTAATGGACGTCCCATTTTGGACAACTTCATCGTGGTTGATAAAAACGGAGTAAGATTTGGGATCATCGGGTAAAAACCACGGATATTGAAGGTAAGCTGTCTCATTCCAAAAGAACACTGGAATTGAACCAGCAGTCATGCAGTCTAGAGTTGACTTCCGGGTAAAAGTATCACCTCTTGGCTGAAGGCAGAAGTCTGAGTCTAGAAACACTTCGAGTACCGCATTACTACCGTCTGAGCACTTTCTTCCAGAGCAGTCCACCGTTCGGCACACGGCTGGACCGACACTTTGGCATTGTGCCGCTAGTATTGCCCGAATGGGTAACCAATTCCGAGGGCCACCAGTGTAGCTCATGAGAGCGTTGCGGGTGCGCGACAGAACAAACTTTTGCCAAGAAACAACTTCAAGTGGTGTGCTGGGATGGAAACCAGAAGGGTGAGGAATGCCAACGTCTAAGTCATCTGACACAAGACGCTCAACTATCAGCCGTGTGATATTCTTCCTAGAGAGCAAGATGATGCATTTGGTTCCCCATTGCCAGCCTTCGTCGATTTCCCTTCGAAACTCGGTCGACAAACGACCTACTGCAATAAAGTGATTCAATCCTTTTGATTTCTTCAAGTAAGGGTAGTTGTGATCAACCCATGATAGCATCTTCATGCAAAAGCGATCCTTTTCTCGAAGACCCATATCAGTCCATAGGACTCTTTCAGCCTCAAGTCCAACGTAGAATGGAATGTAGAACGCTGCAGCAGCTTCCGCGTCCAAAGTGCGGCACTTGTGATGAATCATACGTTTGTGGAAGATAGGCTCCAAATTAAATTGGTCGGTCCAATACCATGCATTGTAAGTGAGATTGGCCGGGATTATTTTGTCCATCCCAGGGGCTTCCCGCCCAAAGCCATTGTTTAATAAGGTATCACATCGGTTGGTTAGTGCTGGGTTGTGTATCAACTCACAGTTCTTTAAAATCTGAGTGTTGAATTTCTTTGGCATGTCATAGATATAGAATTTTCCGTACTGACATTGATGGTCATTGTGGTCTGGTTTGAGTACTTGTGTGATTGTATTGGATAGGCCAACAAGAAAAAGGCTGCGGGTCGGTACGATAGATAGGATGAGGAAGATGTTAAGCAAAAGGGAGAAAATGAAACAAATTTTGTAAGGGTGTTGGGAGAAATGTGAAAAATTCGAATGCCAAGGACTTGACTTTAAATTTCTGTCATTTGAATGGTGTAGACTTGAGGTTTGGCCTTTCACATAGTGGACCTCTTGGGACGAGGTTTGATCAGTGACAAGTTCCATGGCTTATGGAAGATGTTAGTGTGTTACATGGATCAGAATCCCATCTCATTATATATCAGAATACAGTGTCTAGCTAACCAAGCATATATCAATTGTCAATTGATCTCGAGGTTTTCTAAGAAGGTTTCTAAAGAATTTTTTTAACCATAATTAGTCTTAGTAAGAAAAAGAAAAGGACAAGGACAAGAATCAACGGCATTGCTGGCTAGTGGGCTAGTGACTATGGATTCTTTGGCTTCTTGCTGCATTTTAAGTGGCATATTGTGTTGACTGCTGACCAGAACTTAATGCATGCCATTTCTTGGAATTTTTTTGTACACTCATCAGCAACGTAACTCTACCGTAATTTGTCATTACATATCACAATATGACAGAGGATCTACCATATATTTCCACACCGTATCATGATCTACATAATTGTGTCTCGAAAAGAACACGACGTGCGGCTGAACCGCTGAAGCCTAAAATTTAGCCAATTGGCTTCGTTCACGTGCTGGCCTGGTGGAAGTATGAAAGATGCGTGCTTCTCAAATAATAGAGTAAGGCTATGTTTTGTTTGTTGGTAGTACTACAGTTCAGTTTTTTTCAGTTCAGTTCAGTTCAGCATTTTTCAATTCAGTTCATCATCTTTCAGTTTTTTTCAGTTCAGTTCAGTGAAGTTTTAGTTATAATTATAAATGTCTTCAGTTTTTTTCAGTTCAGTTCAGCATCTTTTAATTATTTTCAGTTCAATTCAGTTTCAGTTCATATCATTTCAACCGACCAAAACACACCCTAAATTCGTTCTCTAACAATGGAAGTCAAACAACGAGTCACTCAGAAATTACAAGAGGGTGTTAATTAATTTTTTTGCACCCAACAATAAACAACGGCAAATCTAGCGCACAAAGCAATGAGCATTAATTACGGTAATTCAGCTTAAATATACATAGAGAATCTGCTATAAAAGAAAATACATAGAGAATCACAAAGAATTAATATATGATCGCATTTAATCAATGTTTTGAAAACCTAACCGGACATCGAACTGGTCTCTCAAAAGGTTCACTGGTTCGACCGGTTTAACAGGTTCAACCGGTGCTAAAACCGGTTAAAATCGAATTTTTTTTTATTATTTAAAAATTATTTTTTAAAAAGTATTTTTAAAAAAAAAAATCTAGTCAAATTTAGTCAAGAACCGGGTGAAAACCAATCAAAACCGGTCGGATTTGACCGATCAGACCGTTTTTTTGACCAGTTTTAACCAATCCGTTTTTTAGGCCTATCAGAACCGGACAAACCACCGGTTCCCGGTTAAACCGACCGGTCCGGTCTTCAAAACATTGCATTTAACAACTAAAGATTGTCTGCTATCAAAAAGAAAACACAACAACTAAGATTGTCAAAGATACCCCTAGCTAATTTCCCTTTAGCAGCTGTATTCGTCACTTCCTCCCTCTCCACTCATCCTTTCATTTTATTTCAATGTAAAAGAAAATGCCAAAACCCCACCGTTTCTCCCCTCATCCAAACCTTAGAATCCTCAATCCTCCCCTACCCTTCATTTACCAATAAAACAACCGTAGCTTCCGCTTTACTTTGCCACGGACTGCCGCGTTGGTGCTTGCCTCGATATCGCTATCATATCAACCATAAACCTTCTACCTCAATTAATTTTTTTCAACTTTTCCCTTTAAGAAACATAACCCAATTTAGGATTTGGGTTTTGATT
Organism: Pharnaceum exiguum; assembly: GCA_900322385.1. NCBI lineage: Eukaryota > Viridiplantae > Streptophyta > Magnoliopsida > Caryophyllales > Molluginaceae > Pharnaceum > Pharnaceum exiguum. Next base: position 44,936 of record ONZK01003436.1, read on the forward strand.
TTCCGGCAACGCTGCTAGGCGGCGCAGGAGATCAAAACCCAAACCTTAAACCCTCTGGGTTTTTTTTTTGGGTTCACCAGTGGAGGATCCTCAATTTGAGTCTAGGGGTACGCCAAGATTAATAATTTTGAACTTAGACGTTAAACTCATGACAAACAAAAGTTACAATTTACCAAAAAAAAAATCCAATGTGACAATTATATTCGGTCATATTTATAAAATTAGATTGGGTCATAATTATAACTAAGAGTGTTTCGTTCGTCTATAAAGAGATGAATTGAAATAAAAAATTACATGAACTTAAAAAATTTGAATTGAACTAGAAAACACTGAATGCAGTTAAAATTATAATTATAAATAAAAAAACATAAAGTGCTGTTAAATTATAATCATAAACGAAAAAACTGAAAATCACTAAATTAAATTGAAATGAACTGAAAAAACTGAAGTGTAACACAACCTAATATACCAATTACTTTTAAAATTCTATTAGGAGTAAAACACATTTGTCCTAACAAGTTTCCAATTTTTGTTTTTAAGTGGTATGTTTCATTGAAACTATGAAGTTGAAAGAATTATCTCCATCTTTCAGCTTTAGGTAATTATGAACTATAGCAAAATGGCATGAAAACCATCCAATACTTCTTAATTTTGGTGAAGTTGTTGGAAGTCAATACGCAGCAATTGGTCAATCTTGGAAACAACCTCTCTGTTTTTTTAAAAAGAGATAAGGTTGCGTACATCCTAACCCCGGGCACCCCATTGTATAGGTATTTACTCCCGGTTGTTGTTATTGTTGTTGTTGTTGTGTCATTGAAACTTAAGATTAAGAAGAAAAATATTGGGCAACCGCATATCTTTAATTTTAATGAGCCTTTATCATACTCATAAATAAAAAGGAAACATTCCAAATACTATATGAGTATTTATTAATTTACATGTTTACACTAATTCTATGAAGAAAATTACAGTTTTTTTTTAATAAAACTGAAGATGACTTTTTTTTAGGTGTTATACATATAAAAAAAGGAGAAAATGATAAGTGGTAGTGATCGATTTGGTTCTTTTTTTGGGTCTTTGATAAGTGGTATACTACTCGTAGTACAATTTGTACGGAATGTCCGTTCAGCGACTAAGCGAGAACCGAGATGATAACTTGGTAAGTATAAGGAAAAATAAACAAGTGACCGCTAATTGATGCCCTACGGGATCGAACTCATATCTGCATTGCAAAAACCAACATACCTGTCAACTGTACCAAGAGATTATGTGATACTAAACCGTCAAAATTAATACTTCTAACTTTTTTTTTCAAATTTTAGGGCCGGGGTACACTTGTACCCCCATGTCCCACATAGCATTCGCCACTGGGGTTCACCATTTCTTTTTTCCCTTAGGGTGTCTTTAGAATATGCCGGGGAAGCCGGCCTATGCTCGTGAATGTTGGTTGTGGTGGCTGCGACGGTGGGTGGGTGTGGGAGTGATGTTTTACAAAGGCTTGGTACCATGAGTTATGGATGGGAATGGTTGGTGATGGATAAACCATTGCTGCTTGCCTGGGTTTGGTGTTTTGTGATGTATGGAGGTGAGAGGCTGGTGATTGATCTTGTCAGAAGAAATTATGAGTGTCACTTGAATACTTGATATAATATGGAGGGGTATTGTGGTAAGTTATAACATTAAACAACCATTTTCTTTTCCTAGAAAATAAGCTAATACCAATGAAATTTTTGTTCTAATTAATGACCATTAGTATGTTGGAACATACTAGCAAAGCCGAATAAACAAAGGAACCAAAAAAACTACAACAGCAACAACAACAGCAGCAGCAACAACATCCCACTATAGTCTCAGATGGGGTTGCAAGTGTACCCGATATCCTCATATCCTGATCACGATCACTATCTGAACTAGAGGTGGCAAACAATAGAGCTATCAGATCAGACTTGGTTTGGATTAGATTGGTTGACGGGAAAATCATTTTAATTCGGTTTGGTTAAAATCGTGTCTCACCAATCAGGGTTAGATTTGGTTTTGGGTTGGGTTGGTTTTGGTTCTGATTAAGGTGGGTTCAATATCATTTCAGATTGTGATATTTTTTCGCATTTTATAGTCCGACAATATAAGTTATTAAATCTAACCTATAGTTTTTAAAACTTGGACCGGACCCATAAGTTGTTAAATATTTTTCGCATCATTTATAGGAGAAAACAATGAACCGACGATCAATATAATGTATAGAAAAGAAATTCCAATTGTGTAATTCCCTTAAATATAATTTGAAAACGACAAATATGATTCAAATGAGTGTCGTAATATAGCACCGCTATATTATTGCACCTACATGTATGACTCTATATGTTAAAAAAAGACCAATTTAAGAGACCTTATGAAAAAAGATAATTGAAAATATTTTGATTTTGGAAATTAAAAAAAAAAGATTTTGAAAGCCACGAAAATGTTTCAATTATATTAACTGACGAGTCATTATTGTGATTATTAAAAAAGTACCTCAGAGAGCACACCTATTATTTGGGTAAATCATAAGAGTCATTTAGCCTGACAATATTTGTACTTATAACAAATATTTAAAAGTTTGAGAATGAAAATATGAGAAAGATAATTTTTTCCAGCATTTTATTAATAAGAGTTAGAATTAGTTGCTTCGGCTGTCAATACCGTAACTATGAGATGGTTGAAACTGAATATTGTCTCTTTTTAATTTTGATACTCTTCTGAAGAGACTGAATTTGTCAAAAAAGTCAGTACATACGGGTCAAAATGGTTTTGTTTAAAAAGTGTTTACTGTTAATTGGTTTGCAATGAATTAAAATTATATTTGATAATTGTACAAAATCTCCAAGAGAACCTTTTTTTTTGGACAGAGAATACATTGAACTTAATTAAAAGCAAAAAGGAGGAAGTTCCCTTTTTCTAGCTCTAATAGCTAGATGGTGTGCTTCCTCCACTAACTGACGAGGTACTATTACTGTTGAGCCTAAAGGCTAGGCCCACTCCTGGAGAGGGATGACTAGCACACAAGTCTGATGAGATTCCATCTAAAACCAATTGGCAATAAGAGGACTAGCCCACCAAACCTATATACTAGTTGTCCTCCCCCTTTTTCACAGGACAATCCACACTTCACCACACACATGGGAAACTTTAACAAATACAATAGCACATGAGTGGAGAGATTGAGAGAAAGGATATTCTTGAGAATGTTGTGTTTGATGGAGTTTGCCAAGAGAACCTTTAATACATCACCGGCTCACCGCATTAGAGACGATCCTTGATTCCCTTCACATATTTCATTTTTAAAAAAAGTCCAATAAGTGTTTCCAAAAGCATTTTTAAAAGCATTTCAACTTCAAACCCCGAATACGGATAATGGACTACTCACTCCGTTTCTGAAAATTCTTCCACTTTTCTGTTTTTATTTGTCTCAGAAAGTTCTTCCACTTTTCTATTTTTTTGGCTAAAGGACTCATTTACCCCTTGTACTTTGGCCAAATTACCACAACTATCCTACCTCTCATTCTCACTCACCCACTTGTTGAGGATAAATTAGTCTTTTTCTAGTTTTCTTAAAATGCGTACACTCCTCCAAAGTGGAAGAACTTTCAGAAACGGAGGAGTAGTATTTTGTGAAGTTATGAAACTTAATCTCGCTCTCTCCGGAGATACGATGTTGCAAATATGAAACAATCGGATATGTTTTGGTCAAACTACATGAAAGATTGATACCCACTGCTGCTAACCTAAAACAAGTGCGTACATGAAAATATAGATTGGTCCAACACTCCAACTACATGAACTACAACATTTCTTTTTTGTACAATTCATGCAGTTACTCTGGAAAATTAATAATTAAAAAACCCCTTTTTCATGATGTTTCTTGGATCTGGCTGATTCTTTTCAAAACCCCATCAACAGCTACATCGACTGCGTCCTTCACACTCCCGAGTCCGTCATTTGGCTTTGCATAAATAATTTTGGGAATAGTCTCCACCACTTTTTCTCTCATTCTTTTCACCTCTTCTTTAGTAAATTTGTCTAGCACATCCTTAACGGACGTCCCGTTGTGTAGGACTTCATCGTGGTGAATAAAAACCGAGTAAGACTTTGGATCATCCGGTAAAAACCACGGATATTGAAGGTAAGCTGACTCATTCCAAAATAGAACTGGAATTGAACCCGCAATCATACAATCTAAAGTCGACCTTCGGGTATAAGTATCACCCCTTGGCTGAAGGCAAAAGTCTGAGTCTAGGAATGATTCAAGTATAGCATTCGTACCTTTTGAGCACTTACTCCCAGAGCAGTCTACAATGTTGCACACATTCGGGCCAGCGCTTTGGCATTGTCTAGCTAGAGTTCCACGAATGTCTAACCATTTCCGAGCGGCGCCAGCATAGCTCATTAGCTTGTGTCGGGGGCGTGAGAGGACGTACTTTTGCCAGGAAAGAACATCAAGGGGTGTGTTGGGATGAAAATCGGTAGGGTAAGGAACACCAACTTCGAAGTCATCTGACACAACGCGCTCAATTATAAGACGTGTGATATTCCGCATTGAAGGCAGGAGGATGCATTTCGAGCCCTCATGGCGGCCGCGGTCATTTGTCCTTCGAAACTCGGTTGATACACGACCAATGGGGATAAAGTGGTTCAAGCCCTTGGATTTATTCATGTAAGGATAGTTTTCCTGCACCCACGAGAGCATCTTCACACAAAGACGATCCTTCTCTTGAGGACCAACGTCGGCCCATAAAATCCTTTCGGCATCAAGTCCAACATAGAAAGGAATGTAGAACGCTGCAGCTGAGTCGGCCTCCAAAGTGCGGCACTTGTGATTGAGCAAACGGTTGTGGAAGAGAATCTCTAGTGCAAATTGGTCGGTCCGATACCATACATTAGAGAGATTGGACGGGATTATTTGCTCGATCCCGGAAGCTGACCGCCCAAAGCCATTGTCCACGAAGACTCCACAGCGGTCACCTAGTGCCGGGTTGTTCATTTTCTCACACTTCTCCAAAATCTCAGTGTTGAATTCCTTTGGCATATCATAGATGTAGAATTTTCCGTACTCACATTGGTGGTCAATTGTGTTTTGGTCTAGTGTGAGTTGTGTGATTGGTTTCGATAGGCCGAGAAAGGAAAGACAGCAGTGTGGTAAGAGAGATAGGAGGAATAAGACGTAAAACAAGAGCAGGAAGCAAATGAAACATGAGCGATAAGGGTGTTCCACGAAATTCAAAAGACTTGAATTGCGAGGACTTTTCTTTTTTAGCAACGAAGTGCCAGAACTTGAGCTGTGGCCTTTGGTAGACTGGACCTCCATTGACGAGATTTGATTAGAAATCGTGGCTTAGATATGGAAGATGTTATATTGATCAGGTTTCCGAATGCTTTACAACCTTAGTGTAAGCAATGGCAAATTACATTGCATGATCGGTGTACCATAATACAGTAAATAATCCAGCATCACCGCTGCAATTTTTCGAAGATTGTATGTAGTTGTGTATCTCGGTGCAATTTGTACTAGGAAAAAAAGAAATGGACATCTGATCGTCCAAAATTAGTACAGTCTGTATTTTGCAAAGGGGTAATGTGATGCTTAGCTTGCTGAAGTTATATGACAAGTTGAGTCAACCATAATGCATTTAGCAGGGCTTTGTGATTATAAAAGTTCGGTCAAGTGCACCATCAGCAACTCTGCTGTAAATTGGCTATATTGCAGCTGATATACATTAATTTTCACACCAAAATTTTATTATTTAAAGCTCAACGTGCGGCTTAAGCTTAGAATTTGCACTTTGTTCATGTGGTAGCAGAAGATGCGTGCATCACAAAAAAAATACTCCGTTTTCTGTGATCTTGTATAATCTAACATCGATGAGGTCAAACTGCATCATTTTACGATTCACTAGAAAAGGTTTTCTGGATTCTTATGTACACCATTGGATTTTTGTAAAAGTATAAGCAATTGTTCGAAATTACCTAATAAAAGACTTTTTTTACAGAACTACACAATGAATTTTTTTCCATAAAACTACCTAATAAGCAAGTCAACTTGGTCAAGTTGCCCGCCTCGCGCACACAAGGAACCATTGTTTGCAGTCCTTTTACTTTCTACGCTCTATGAATTTTCTCTATTCATTTTAATCCCAAAATATTTCCAACTCTGACTTCTCACATCCTAACATGCTCTAGAGTCTAGAGCCTATAGTCCCCTTCTCTTCATTTCTAGGCTTTCAAATTTGCTCTTATTATTCCCATGAAAATATATAAAAAAAAACTTATTTTCAACACATACACTCTTACTCTAACTTCACTAATTCATCTCAATCAATTCTATTCATCTCAATCTTCACTAATCCTATAAAAAAAAACTACAATCAGTGTGTTGAAATTTTGATATGTGCGGAAGTGTGGTGGATTCATAACATGTGATGAGCATTTTCATTATGATGTGTGGGATGGTATTACAATGGTGTAGGGGGGAGTAATGTAGCAGTGATAAACTAAGTACTCCCTTAAGGGGAGTAATGCTACACACTTAATATGGTACCTCTAGGTAGTATTTATAGAGGTTGATGTTAGCCTAAGACATTCTAGATAATGTTAAACATATGTGTACAAATATCTCATAGGCTAGTTAGCTTATTCTAGATTTTTTTAAATTTATCTCCAATACTCCCCCTAAATTTAGAAAAATCTTAATTTCTCATTGTTGGACTTATTCCCCCTATCATGTAGCTTCTTTTTGTTTGTTGCTCCATATAACTATTTTTCCACCAACTTGTCTAGGTCTTTCATTGTTGCACCTTTGTTTCCTCTATCATGTCTTAATCTTGTTTGCTCCTCCATCATGCTTAATTCCCTTGACTTTGATGATGTAGTGCCCTTCTGACTCCTTGTGATATTGCTCTCTTCCCTTTGTTTGATTTTGATGTGGGATCTCCACCCTTTTTGTAAACTTCGGTCATTGCCGAGTTTAACTTTGGGTCATTGCCCAACTTGTGATGATTTCGGGTCTCTTGCCCTTGTATTGTGTTGTGATTTGGGGTCTTTCATTTTTGCCCCATTCCTGTCGGGTTGGCTCCTTCTTTTTTAGCCACCCAGTGTTTTGATGTACGTGATGTTTCGGGTTAGCAATTTTTTAGCTACCCAATTGAATGATAATGTTGTGCCTCATGGACATCAACTTTTGGTTAGCACCTTAGCCACCATTTTCATGTGTGACATAAATAGGGAAGAGTATTTTGTTTTATCATGAAAATAATTGAGTAATTCAAAATTGAGATGGTTAATAATGAGGAAGCATACTCAATAGTATGTAATTTTTGAATGGAGGAGACGGGATTACCTGGCTCTTGATAGCATGTTGAAGTTTTGATATGTGCGGAAGTGTGGTGGATTCATAATATGTGGTGAGCATTTTCATTATGATGTGTGGGATGGTATTACAATGGTGTAGGGGGGGAGCATTGTAGCAGTGGTAAGCTAAGTACTCCCTAAGGGGAGTAATGTTACACACTTAATATGGTACCTCTAGGTAGTATTTATAGAGGTTGATGTTAGCCTAGGACGTTCTAGATAATGCTAAACATATGTGTACAAATATCTCATAGGCTAGTCTAGCTTATTTTAGATTTTTCTAAATTTATCTCCAACACAGTGACCCTTTTAGATTCATTAATGAATCATGATGGAGGATTAATGAAGTTTTTTTTATATCTATTTGTTGTTATTCTTAGAGTAAAATTTTACACTTGAAGTATATGGTGGAGCGATACGCCTCAATAGTAGGGTGTAATAGTAGAAAAGTATTTGAAAATCATACATTCATTATTATATATACATGTAAAAATTATGAGATGTAATCCTACACCAACAAAAAGAAAACATCTAATAAGGCCTTTTTCTTTCTAACTTCATTTCGGCTTGCTTCGTTTTTAGGGGTGTAAACGAGGCGAGTCGAGCTCGAGCCGCTTAGGGCTCGGGCTCGGCTCGCCTATCCTAAGGCTCGACTTGAAGCTCGACGAGCCGGAAAATATGAGGCTCAGGCTCGACTCGTTTTAAACTCGAGTCGGGCTCGAGCCTAAGGCGAGCCAACCTTAATTAAGACAATTTCACTTTTTAAATTTTTTTAAAAATAAATTCATAAATTGTACTAGATATTAAATTACTAAAATCGTATTTGCTAATACTTAAATATTAACTTAAAATTTGACTCACATCAATTTTTTATTAATCAGAAATATTTATAGAATACATAAAAAATAACAAAATAACAAGACGAGGCAAAACGAGTCGAGGCAAGTCACACTACCCTCGGCTCAATAAGCTCGGCTCGTTTGACAGGTGAGCCGGCTCGAGCTCGCTGTTGACCGATCTCGAGCTGAGCTTTGACCGAGCTGAGCTCGAAGGCTCACCGAGCAGGCTCAGATCATTTACACTCATATTCCTTCTTTTCGTTCACTTCTAATTTTCCGAAAAATAAATTACTCCCTCTTTTTCAATTTGTTATTCTCCTTTGTTATTTGCACTCAAGTTAAGAGAGCTGAAAATATGACATGTATGCCCTTCATTTTCCCTTAAAATTACCCAATAAACTCTATACATGCCACACACTCTTATCCTAGTCATTAACTCTTAAAAAGGTACAAGGGTGTAATTGTAAAACCAGTGAAAATTTTTTGCCAAAAAAAGGAAAAGAGAAGAACAAATTGAAACAAACCAAAAAAGGAATTGGAGAAGAACTAACAAATTAAAATAGAGGTAGTATACCGAATAAGCATCGGCTTATGTTAAATATTCCAAATCGATGCCTGAAAAAAGAAACTATATCAAATTGGCGAACTCTTGTCACTAAATATAGAATTTGTGCATGGTACACATGGCCACACGGATGTACAATGTTAGGTACAACATATATTGTGTGTTATATTAGGTCTAATTTTCAATTAAACAAAAAATCCCACAATTTTGAAAACCAGATCCTACTAAAAAAGTTATCTTTCGCAACAAAAAATATCGTTGCGAAAAACCCAAAGTCGTTGCGAAAAATATTTTTCGCAATGACTTTTATCGTTGCAAGGTCGTTGAGGGTGTGGGCGTAGCGAAAGATAGCCGCAACAACTTTTTTCGTTGCTAAAGATACCATTTTTCGCGACGATTTTATTGTTGCCATAGTTTTGTCGTTGCCATAAACACCCAAATTGAAATACTATTTGACTCCTTTTTTTGCAACAATATGTCGTTGCTAAACATAGCCTTATTTATGCTAAACATATATTGTGTGTTATATTAGATCGAGCGGCCAGTTCAACAGTTTCGATCAGAAATCGGTGGTCCGACCGGTTCTCATGTCATGTTTGGTTGGATTGGTCAAATTTTTTGTCAAAATCGACTAGAGTAGTTTTTGACAGGTTTTCAACAAAAAATATTTTAAATATTTTTAAATCCCAATTTTAAGTATCGATTGAACCAGTTAAACCAGTTGAACCGGTAAACCATTTAAGATCCAGTTTGATGACCGGTTTAGTTTTTAGAACATTACTTAATCCAAGAAGAGGAGAACGATGCTCGATTGTATGGTATAATTAGTGCACTAAATCAATTTGGTCACTCTTGATGTAAAATATTATGAAGGTTAATCGTGCGATTGCTATTATATAAAAGAACAACTTAGGGAGAGAAATAAAGAGTTCAACCCCTTGAAGAGGGAAGAAAATATTATGTGTATTAATCCTATTGGTTTGTAATGTTTAGGTGTAAAAGAAAATAGAGCCTAAGTGAAATTGATTTTAGAGTAAAATATAATATGTAGTAGTAAAATGTGTTTAATAAAAAAAGAATGTAGTTTTTCCTCAAATTAATAAGATTTTTTAATTACAAATTGTTTAATTTTGTGATTTAACAATGTTATTATCAATGTTTTATTTTAGTGTCGGTGATCCTTTAAACTATTATAATTATTGAGCTCAAATACACGAAAGAGATAGAAAAACAAAATACATTGCATATTAACTTTTCTACATTTACAAAAAAAAAGGACACATTACATAAATGAATCCTGAATATTTTGAGTTTACCTTAGCTGAACCATATAACAACTCATCACTGATAATTGGTCCAGAATAGTGCTTTTTAAAAAAATAAATGAAACTGGTGCATATTAAACTAATTTAATGGTAACATTTAAATTTTAAAAAATAAATAAGTACAAACGAATAATTGGTCCAGAGTAGTATTTAATATTTCATTCATGTGTATTCTATCCAAAACAAAAAAAAAAAACATCTGTGTATAGAAAAATTCATGAATATAGACAACTAAAAAAAGGATCAAAAGAAAAAATAGCCGAAAACTATATGAGTGGACAAAACTCATCAACATCACCAGGCCAGTTCACCACCATCCCAAATCTCCCTCCACAAAGATATTTCACCCCCTTCTCAACTTCACTTCCTACACAAATTTCCCACTTCCCCTTCCCAATTTGACCATTTTACCCTCCCTCCACCCCACCCAAGCTAAATCAAGCTAGTGAGCTAGCAAGACCATGATGACATTCAAAGTGGTGTCAGCAGCAACACCAGCGCCAGCACCGCAAGACACACCCATATCATCACAGTCAACAAGGCTACCCACGAAGATAATACTACCGAAGAAAAAGCCCGTCAAGTACACAACGGGGTTTGGGCCAGGAGAATACGGAGGCCCACCAGTGACAGTCATATCCAAGCCACGGAAGTTCTGGGGTGATAAAGATGACCCTATTACTTCTGATGATCTTATTTGGAACCGATATTTTATGCCTCAGCTTGAAAAGCTTGTCTCTGATGTTAAGCAGACTGATGTAGATGAGTTGTTACCTCCTTCTGTTCCTGTTGAGGTAAATTGATTGATTCTCTTTTTACATTGTTAGTGTCTTACTGCGTTGGTTTACTGGCGAAATGTTTTTAGTGGTAATTTGGTCTGTTGTGTGTTCGTTATTTCGATTGGGTTGGGTATTATGCCTGGTTTGTCACATTTGGGCCTCTCTGAATGTATCCGCATAGGAAATTTTGTTTTTAATTGAAACAGGATTTTGAGAGTAGAAATGAAAATATAATTGATGGTATTGGTAGATTTGAAATTATCACCAAAAAAATTAAATGACATGATCAAAGTGATTATTTTGTGTTATTAATATTAAGTTATTAACTCATTTATATTTTTGAGGAAAATTTTTGTGCACCAGGTTTGTATATGAGACGGTCACTAATTTAGTGATTTCTTTCTGATCATTATTGACTTCATAAAAAATTGTGGAACACAAGTTTTTGTGTTTATTTATTGTAACACAAGTTACGTGATTGACATTTAAAATTCTCCAATTTTTAGGTACTGTGTATATATACACCGGGTGAATTTATAACTAGTATTATAATATATATTATTAGTCACATTTTTAATGTTATTAGTAAGTTCTTTTATAATTAGTCATAAATTCACCTGGTGTACCTGAACACGCAATGTACCAAGAACTTCATGTTTAAAATTAGTGTGTGTTTCATTCGTCGATAATGACCTGAAAAAAACTGAATTGAACTGAAAAAGGAAGTGCAAAACACTGTTGTCCCCATTTAACCAACTTTCGGACTACCATTTTCTTTCTTGGACTTGGGCCTCAAGGCCCTAACAACTTGGATGGCTCATTTCGTCAGCTTGACCCCCTCACACCCAATATCAACACAACTATACCTGGGCCCCCACAACTAGAAGTTGGCCCTTTTTCCTTTTTTATTACTCATTTATTCGTTTCCATTTAAATACGATACGATAATACTCTCATCATCTAGAAAGGGAGAAATCATTCGTTTTTTCCAAATCAAAAAATCGGAGCGTTTACAATAGCCGTTTAACATCCATCCAATCCAACGGCCCACCTTCACATAGGCGCGGTCCTTCCTTTCCTACTAACGTTTTAATTTCATTTCCCCCAACGGTCGAATTTCTCCAAATACCCAAACCCCTCTTCTTTCCCCCTCAAGATTCCTCATCTCATCTCTGCACTCCACTCTCTCTCCATAAACCAACACACTGATCAAAATCCCATCTTTCTTTCCCTCATTGTAAAAACTAAGCAATACCCAGTTGATAAAAATCACATCTTTCTTAGTTTCTTTCTTTCTTTGTAAAAACTAAGCAATACCCAGTTGATAAAAATGAGTGTATTACAATACCCAGAAATGTTAAACTCTAAAGATGTCCAAGTGTGGGACAATGAAGCATTTGATAACAACGGAGAATACCCAGAAGAAACAACTTCTTCTTCATCTGCTCTTAAGTTTTCTTGGTCTACCTTTAAGCCCCCTTCTTCATCGATTAGTAGTCTTTCTTCGCAGTCTTTCGAATCTGATTCGACGAAAGAGAATCGAACCCCTTCGGTATTGGTCGAGTCACCTGTTTTTGTGAAAAATTTGGTACCCATGAAGCCTCTTCAACCCAATAGGATTGTTGGTAATGCTAATGGTAGTGTAGAGAGTAATAAGATTTTGAAGATGGGTGTTTTGGAGAGGAGGAAGTCTTTGAGTAAGGATCAAGATTTCGGAGGAAAGGAGAAGGAGAAGGAGAAGGAGAATCTTGGTTGTGAGGATAAGAATCTTGATTCGGAAATTGAGGAGATTGAGAAGGAGATTAACCGGTTGTCGTCAAGATTGGAGTCGTTGAGGCTGGAGAAGGCGAGGAGGAACGCAAAGGCGATGGAGAAGCGGGGGAGGATTGTTGCGGCTAAGTTTATGGATCCTCCGAAGCAGAACGTGAAATTTTCTGATGAACTGAAGAAGTTGGAGGATGCAGGGTCCATGAGTGCTAAAATGAAGACACCCAGGAGAGGTTTGAGCTTGGGGCCGGCTGAGATTATGAGAGGGGCGAGGAGGGGGATTAGTCTTGGGCCGGCTGAGATATATTCTGCAAATAAGTTGAAGCAATTGGGGAAACCGGATGTGAAAACTCCTGCCTCAAACAGGAGGCAGTCGTGTTATTGGAAGTTGCAGGACATTGATGAATTGAGAGTGGCAAAGGAGAGGGGGAAGAGCTATAGTCTTAGCCCAAAGTCTCGGTCCAAGACTGCTCTTAAGGTGCAGGCTCCGAAGCAGGCTGCTACAACAATTGGGTCTAAGAAGACTGTGAAGAAGGATGAGGGGTTCCTTTCATCAGTTCAGCCTAAGAAGCTGTTTATGAAGGATGGTGAAAAGTCTGCACCTGGTAAGAAGACAGTGAAAAATGGTCGAGTGGTTCCAAGTAGGTATTCTTTGATTTCAAGTGGGGGGAATTCGGCTGTGAAAGAGCTTAGGAAGAGGTCATTGCCTGAGAATGAAGAGGGTATTCAGGCTGATAAGAAACGAGTATCTTTAACTGGAAAGTCTCAAGAGGAAGTAAAACCTGCCACAGAAAATAGGGTGAAAAAGCGATGGGATATCCCAAGTGAAGTGGTGATTCAGAAAAATGTGGAGCATAAGACCCCTTTATCTGTTTCAAAAATGATCGACAGGGTTCCTAAGATAAAGAATCTTCATTGTGCATATGAGAGTCCTAGAGATTCTGGACCTGCTAAGAGGGTGTCTGAGCTGGTGGGAAGGAAGTCCTATTTCAGTAAAGATGACGGTGATGATGATGTAGTAGAAGAATCTGTTTGTCAGTCTTTGGACTTTGCAGAAGAGCAGGTTCCTAATGAGTATTTGAAAATCCGGGCTCTTCGTTGCATTGATGAAAGCCCCCGAGATTCAGGTGCTGCAAAGAGAGTGTCTCAGTTGGTTGGACGAAAGTCATTCTTTCATGACTACGATGAAGAGATACCGGTATTCAGTTTT
>ONZK01003436.1:60138-73168 GCA_900322385.1 Pharnaceum exiguum
CCCCCCCCCCCCCCCCCCCCCAATTGTCGATTTCTGTTTCCTGATCTTGTGCTTTCTTGGTTTCATATTTTATGCAAATATCACCAAAAATCTGTATAGGTAATCCTTAAAGTTCCAAGCCAAAGCTGCTAAGACATTTTCTTTCTTCTAAACTGTGTGAGACATAACTGCATTTTTCTTTCGATTTGTACGTGTACAATTCTCTTATGGAATTCATTTCTCTGATTGATTTCATTGTTCAATTGTTTTGATCAGGAGGCATCTTCTGGGTTTCTTAGCCTGAACAGAGTCATGAGTCTCGACAAGTATGTTTTCTATCATGTCCATTCTTGTAAAAAAATTGGAATGGTTTCGAGACTTACGACTAAAGTGTACTAATAAGTGGCTCCATTCTGACAGTATGGAAGTTGATTTGAGTGCTTCACTAACGGTGACACCAAAACCCACCCTAGAACAGCCAACAGCAGCAGCTGCAGTATGTTAATTGAACTTTATCTGTAAACATCAATATCGTTTGAAGCTGTTACTTACCTGACTGTATTTCTAGACAATGGTAAATCCAATTCGAAGATGGAGACCAGCACCCACAAACAAGGAGCTAGAGAAATGGGGAAGAGCAGCAAAGGCTGCAACAGGAGGGACTGTAAGTTGTACCATTTGAGTCTTATATTTGTCCACCCTTTGTTGTTTTTGCCAATGAAATCTCCTTATCATAAACATTCTGTTGATCCAGTCAGACACAAGAAAGCAATGATATGAGTAATTTGCTAATCAGGAGATTATCAATAACTTCTTTTGCTTAGGAGTTCCAAACTTCTGATTTTAACTTCTGACTCTAGGATGTCATGCTTCGTGGCACAAAACGGCCTAAGGTTGACCCAGCAGTTTTAGCTGCACAATCAAGAGAGCAGTATTATAAGGTCGCTTGGTAACAATTTGAGATTTATGACCTCCTCTATGTTTTCTCATCACTCATTGCACTATCAGGGCTATACCTACATATCATTGACATAAATCACTTTTTGTCTGTTTGCAGTTGAAGAACAAGCTTCTTTTACAGACAGCGGGAATAGGTGGCATTGGTTTGGTTTCAGCATATGTCTCTTATTCTCCAGAGGTTGCAGCCAGGTAAAAATTAAGTGATCCAACATCTATTTAGAAAAATGAGGAATTAAGGAGGTCATTCCGACTCTTCCCTGGATACATATACTAGTGTGCACAAAGGCCACTCACGGATAGTTAGAGAGAAAGAGAATTTTTTTTTGATTGCTAGAAAAATAGGGTGGTGACAATGAGGCTTCTGGTAGAAGATACAGCTGCTTCTTTCCGTGGAGTCTTCCCCATCTTTGTACGATGCAATGGCCTTGCTACATCGATCAACTTACCTGTTGATTGGTACTTTCAGTAACAGAGTTGTGATTGTGATCCCAAAGTTATACTGCAATGGATAGATGTAGTGTGAAGATCTCGTGGGTCGCCTTGATAGCTTCCTTTGTGAATTTAAATTATATGTCGACTAGTGTTCTTGTGCTTTCAACCATTTTTAATAAAGTAAATGAATTCCAGATTTTACATTTGCATTGTTTGAGCTATATTCTGGCACTAGAAGCATATCCAGGAAACACTGTAGTTCCAGTCTCATTGCAACATCTACAAGACATCATGATCGTCTGGAACTGTCATTTTGGATTTATTATGAGGATGAGATATCTTTCTATCTAATGTATGTGCTCTTAAGATTTTCAATATCTTTTCGCTTTTGATATCCCTTTGTTGTTGAGTTTAGTTTTGGTGCTGGATTTCTTGGATCGCTTGCGTATCTCCGAATGCTGGGCAACAGTATCGACTCCATGGCCTCCACGGGAACTAAAACGGTGATCAAGTAGGTCTTGTTTTATTGCATCATAAGCTTTTGTTTTATCGCATCATAAACTTATAGTTTGAGTCTTTGTTCACTTTGTAAAACTTCTTGAGGTCCGGTTTTGTTAGATTATATTGGCAACACTTTTGACCTTACAGATTTTTTTTTGCTCAATCAGCAATAAATAGTGTCTTTTCATAGTGTACATTTGAATTCGATATAAATTTCTCAAACTAAATTCATAATATGTTTCTTTGACTAATGTTGTGAAATTGATTGTGATTGGTGCATACTGCATCATTCAATTGCTGGGCTAAAGTTTTGTCTCGTTAAGCATTCTTTGTTGTGAAATTTGTGTACTTTTGCTCCCTTTTCAATTGAGAAATCTAGTCTGTGCTGCGTCTGTTCTTCTAAAAAGTAGTGGTTGCTATTTGCCTCTCCAGGGGAGCTTCTGGGCAGCCTAGGCTGTTGGTTCCAGTTGTGTTGGTCATGATGTTCAATCGTTGGAATGAGTAAGTATTACTAACCCAGAGTAGAACATGCTGCAATAAACTGATTTCCAAAAATTCTAACCAAGATTTTGTACTGGAATACAGGATTTTAGTTCCTCAATATGGAGTTATGCACCTGGAATTGATACCAATGTTGGTAGGGTTTTTCACCTACAAAATTGCTACTTTTGCGCAAGCTATTGAGGAAGCACTACCGTCGGTGGGGGAAAAGTCAGAGTTATGATAACTCCAGTGATACCTACTGCTTGTTACGACATCTCCATACTCAGATTGTATAGGTTTGTGCCAGTATCATACCCTTTTTTAGTGAAGCTTTGTAGTTAAAACGTGAAGGAAAGAAACATTCAGACCCAGTTAAACCAAACTTATATCACATTAGGCTATGTTGCAATTGTTGTTGTAGTCAAAAGAAGCATTCAGTAGGAACTAGGACCTAACAGAGGTAAAATGCCATGTTAGGGCAGTCAACCAACACTTGTTCCTCTAGCAGAACCCTAGTAAGCAAACCTAAAACCTGAAGCAGCAATTGTTCACAGAATCACAGATGATTAATTCCAGCTAAATTAACAAGTACTAAAAGGTTGACTGGTAAGGAATAAGAGAACAACTTTTTTGTTTCCTTTCTTCCCCTCTTTCTTGTTTTTGTTATCAAATCTCTGAATCTCATTGTGTCTGACTTGGTTCATATTGTGAAAGCCAAGCATTTAGCTCCACTATAAAACATCATGAACTACTGTTCATGATGTTTTATTATAGAGAGCTAAGCATTCATACTGATTCTATTTTTCAGCGTCCTCTTTGTCTGTTGTCCTGTTGCAGAATTAACAGCTGACGAGCACTATAATTTATCAAATGGGAAACATCCTGAGAATGGAACAATGATAGTGCTGCATCCATCTATGGTGATTGGTGGTCGTCAGAAATATTAATTTCATGTAGTCACGTTGGCTTTCTGTAACATCTTAACAGTTGTCCGTTAATCAGGTTATGGCGAAGCACAGTTACTGTATACTGTTCAGCTGTTCTGTACTTCTATAATGGAAATCTGGCAATTGCAGACATCTTCTCAAAACATCATCAAAATATATGGGTTCATTATGAATTTTTCATTACCCTCCATGACCAACTGGCCTATGTCAGACCATCCAAATGTTATGCAAAGCATGCATCGCATCACCCTGGGTTGAAATCATGAAATGTCAACTATCCAAGCTGTGTTCGTGTTTACAAAAGCCAAAAAAAAAGAAAGGAACTGCGTTCTTGCCTTCCATGCATATTTTACACGGTAGGTTTGTCCAATCAACCGGTTTTCTCCGCAGCACCCTTCTGCCAAAGCAACAGTAAACCAACAAACTTTAAACCTTGCTCTCAAAAAAAAACTTTTAACCTTGCGGACTTGTAAAAGGTGACAGAATCTCTGCTGTCTTAACTACAACTAGCGCTTCGGTCTAGTGATTTCGGTAGTCTTTAATTAGGAAATCTGTATTCACAGCTTTGAAGTTGAGCTTGGAGACTGTATGCTACAACTTGTGGTCGTTGTGGACTGTAAATCTGTATAGCTTCCACCAAGATGCAAGGTACCTTTGCACCATCACCCTCAATCTACAAGCTTTGGAACAACTTTAGTACCCATCGTCCTTGAGAGTTGATACTAATTTCTTGTCCAACTTATTCGTGCCAGTCACGTAGCATAGAAAGCATCAAAAGCTCTTTATGAGCTCTTTCCTGCTTGCATACATTTCGCTCTTCTAGTCTGAGTGAAGAATAACTCAGTAACCTCTTACTCACTAGTCACTAAATGAGTAAATGGCATACTTTTATAATTTACATTGCTAATCAATCATACAAACGTCCTTTGTCCCACCAAAAAAAAG
This sequence comes from Pharnaceum exiguum, assembly GCA_900322385.1. Lineage (NCBI taxonomy): Eukaryota > Viridiplantae > Streptophyta > Magnoliopsida > Caryophyllales > Molluginaceae > Pharnaceum > Pharnaceum exiguum. The sequence continues at coordinate 64,386 of ONZK01003436.1, forward strand.
AGAAGAGAAGATAGGCGCATACAAACGTTGAGAGCAAACGCCACGCTCATATGAAATCACCAGTGGGAGGCTACCGGAGTACTGGGAGGTGGGAGCTAGACAAAGTTCACTATTAAGCACAAAGAGAGTCAAGATGATGTTTGACCGTGAGTTCCTAACAGGAGAGCGCTTTTTTCATACTGGCCAAAAGTGAAACCCCATTTTCATTTTTTTTTGTTTTTGCTTTTGATTTTGGTGAATACATTGTTTCCACCTATTACGAAAGCTATTGGCCATCAAAAGAGCATAGGGTTAAATAAGAAAAAGAAAATAAGTTGAAAAGTTCAATGCAAGCACAAAACTTTAAAAGCTTATCAAAGATACTCAGAGATAAGTAGATAACAAGCATTGCAACACAACCTCAAATAAACCAGAAGTGCCGTAAACCAGCATCAACGTTAATACAACCTCTTCGTCCTGAAAAGATAAGATTTTCTTGAATATACATTAACTAAATTATTAACTTATAAAGTACTTCACAGCTTGATTTTCATTCCTTTCTTTCCTGAAGGGAAAGAACGCCGAGGACTCGTTCGAGCCGGCCTCTTCAGTCATCACCGTGCATGAGATTACAACCAAGCAAAACAATGGCTTAGTGTTGAAACATATGATCAACCGGTATTCTGCATGCCAGCAGCAATTCCCTTCATAGTCAAAATGATGGTGTCCTCGAGGCCAGGAGGATACTCGCTTGTCGGATTAAGCTTAACGAGTTCTGCAGCTGGTGTGTTTGACTCCATAATTTCCTTGGACAGGTGGGGCCTCTCAGTTACATGGTATTCGGGATCACGAATGCGCTTCAATGTATATGCCTGGCAGACATTGAGGATGGTGATATATGGATCACGGAGACAAAGCCTCTGCTTCAAGTAAGGGTCTCCTTCCAGCAGATCCCTATGCCTAGCAACCTGTAAATAAATTTTACGATCAGTTTACAGCGTCCGATTGTTTTTCCAGAAAGCAGGGAAGAATACAGAAATTTTAATTTATCTTTTTTCTTGCAAGTCTGGGGGAATTCGATTTGGAGGCGGGTTTTTTAAGCCAAATGACACATACAACCTAAACGACTTCATCTGTTGATAATTAGTGCTTGTTAATTAAGACCAGGTCTACATTAAAGTTGAGCTAATTAAGACCATTGGGTGTCTCCCTGTGACAGAACATGAACTGCGCAGATGATAAACATGACCAAGCCTACCTCAAATCTGCATCTCTAACAATCATAATACAGATCTTAAATAATATAAGATTTAACTAATTAGTTAGCTATTTTGTTACCTCGAGGAGAAGGCGCTTGGTATCTTCATAGTTAGTTCTTAGGCGCTCCCCAAAGGATTGTAGCTCCTCCGATACCAACAGTTTGTCATACAAAGAGGCAATTTCAGGATCTCCCTTAGCGAAAACCATTTCAATCAAATCAATGGTGACTCTAAAGAAGGGCCACATATTGTACATCTCCTTGAGCATGTTGAAATTTCTAATGTCTTTCTCAATGGCTTGTTTAAATGCTGCACCAAAGCCAAGCCACACAGGGAGATGGAACCTAGTTTGTGTCCACGCAAAAATCCATGGAATTGCACGGAGAGACTCAATTCCGCCACTTGGCTTTCTCTTTGCCGGACGGCTTCCGATGTTCATGCGTCCATACTCTAACTCTGGTGTAGCCTGTGACAAGAATGAGAAAAGTGTTATCAAAGAAGTCGTGATTGACTCTTTCTGCCCTATTCCATTCTAACTTTTCTTGACAGGAAAACACTACTATGGTGTTCCAACACTAGTGACAGAAAACTGAGACTTTGAAACAAAAAGAAAGGAAACGATGAGGTAAGGGAAGGAGAAAGCAAATACTCGCAAATAACTGATGCACAAAGGACAAGATTTGAGGTTTAAACAGAAATAAAAGAGCACTAGAGAAGCATGAAGGATTCATAGAAAAATGCATCACTCATACAGCTCCGCAAAGCAAACTAATTATGGCTACAGTGGTTGCATAAACATTGAAAAGAAAATGTAGACAATGCAAAGTAATAATCTCGACAGGCAACAATTAGCCCTTGTTAGAATGTAAGATTTTCGATGCAACCTAGCAAATGGAAACATAGAAAATTTGGAGGTAGAACATAGAACTCACAAGGCGGAAGTATTCGACAAATCGAGGCTCCTGGAAAACAATTGAACGGTACTCTTTTGTGGCAACAACACACATCTCATCTAAGAGAGCACGCCATTCAGGCTTAGGAGAAATCGGTGGGTGCATTCCATGCTCGAGTGTAGCAGCTGTGTATCGCTGAAGTGTCCTAAAACACAGGTGCTCCTCCCCAAAGGACTGTTCTATAACTTCACCTTGCACTGTCACACGAAGCGAACCATGAATAGTGTCAGGTGGCTGAGACAAGATAGCAAGATGGGTAGGGCCCCCTCCTCTACCGACAGTCCCTCCTCTTCCGTGAAACATAGTAAGCTTCACTCCAAATTGCTTAGCCACCTTTATCAACTCCTCCTGAACCTTGTATAGCTGCCAAGCAGCAGAAAGACGACCAGCGTCTTTGCCAGAATCAGAGTAACCAATCATGACTTCTTGCTTTCCATTAATTCTATCCTTGTACCAATCAATGGAGAAGAGACGGGCAACAGAAGCAGGGGCTGACTCGAGGTCAGCAAGCTTCTCAAACAATGGAACAACTCTCAAAGGATTTTTAATGTGACACTCACGCTGCAGAAGCTCAACAGCAAGCACGTCAGAAGGTGCAGTCGCCATGGAGATTATGTACGCTCCAAAACAATCAGATGGGAGTTCTGAAATAACATGAAAGGTGTCTAAAACATCAGCAATTTCTTCAGTTTTTGGAAGATCACAGCCAAACAATGGTCGTTTGCCCCTAAGCTCAGATAACAGCCAATCCTGCCTTTTCTCTTCTGACCATTCTCTATAGGACCCGATGCCCAAATGATTGGTAATGGCGTCCATCACATCAGTATGTCTGTCAGACTCTTGCCTAATATCAAGCCTCACAAGAGACAGACCAAAAGTAGCTACTTGACGCATAAAATCAAGAAGACTTCCATCAGCAATGGGCAGATCACCACAATCACAGAGTGATCTGTAGCATAGCTCCAGAGGCTCCAGAAACTACAGAAAGTAATCACAAATGAGTTGCAATAGTAAGACCAGAAAGACCGCATCATTACATGAAAAGTGTCCGTCTGTGTCTAGAAACAATCATAAACAACATACCAACAACAACATAGCCTTGGGTCGGCTAACACGGACCAAAACGAAATTAGAAGTAATACACACCCACATAAGAACACAACACACCAACAACACACAACACAACAGACACAGCCCTCCACACACACAGGAACACATACATACACACACAAAAATGATATCACACACCGCAATTACATACAAACTAGCAACCAAAAATAAGAAGTAGCGGAAGTTTAGAGCCGTTTTGATTTAGTCCATAATCGCCTAGAGGTGAAAGATAAATAAAATTATTCATTCAACCTCATTGGCAGTGGATGAAACAAATAATACTCAAGAGAAAAAGGAAATAACAAACTCCCTAAAAATAGAATATGAAAAGGCCAAACGTGGAGGGGAGAAAATCACTGCTGAAGAGGCATTACAATTTTCCTCAAATGGCATTGAGGGGACAAGAAAGGAATAAACATCCTACAGCAGGATTGCAAGATCGAACCTGATCAACATGAGTGAAAGTAGCCTCCTCTGGGACATCCGAAAACCCATTTGATAGCATTTGACGAGCGCGTTCTCTCGTATTATACAACTTATCCCTCACATCAGCAAGAATAACACGATAAGGTTCATTGGGAGGGATCTGCTTCCAAAACTCTGAAAATAATTGCAGCAGATTATCAGAGACTTCAATGTTTATTCTCTCCCCAAACACAAATTGTTTGAAATAAAATGTTCTTAAAAAAAAGGGACAACAAAAGGACAAGAGATAACAGAAAGTAGTGTGCGAGTGGAGACCTGAGGAACTCACATATTTACTTTTATAACTAACATCTAGCATGAACTCCATTACTATGTTGTCTTCTTTTTCCTTTTAATTTTCTTTTTCTGGAATTTATCAAGTTATTATCATAGATCAAAATTATCATTTCCCTCCCCTCAAGGACAAAAGGTTTATTAAATCATACCAATATAATGTTTGGCGTCTCTCTTGGAGAACTTATGCAATTCATGTGCTCGAGCACGGAGTTCATTGTTGCATCTCCACATCGAGAGCTGTTAAGGATACAGAAAATAGGAAATAAGGTAACCCGCACTTTCAAGACAATAGAAGAAAAGAGCAAATAACAGAAGCTTGTTTCATACCTCAAACATAAGGTCTTCTATCTGAGAGAAATACAGATTAGCAGCCATCATTCTAGCCAATAAGCATACATCCCTAGTAACTTCAGGAGTTACTCTCGGATTTCCTGTATACATATAGAAAAGGTTGGAATAAGACTCATACCTAATAAGTATCATCCCATCAAACAAAAAAAAGAACTAGATAATCTGAACCAACAATAAAAGAAAATTAACTCGCATCCCAGAGATTTACAGCAAAAACCACTTCGGCTGCCAATAACATCACCTGCATGTCTTGTACAAGAGGTAAAAAAATAACCTATAGCTGACAGCTAAAAAAAAAAGAGATCATACCATCTCGATCACCACCCATCCATGACGAAAATTGAATAAGTGGTGCATTATACGGTACACGCTCATTTATTCCTATGTTCTTCAGGGCAGTGTCAACACGACGCAGAAATTTAGGAACGCCTTTCCAAATAGTTTCATGGAAGTAACTCATTCCAGCCCTCATTTCATCCTGTGGTGTGGGCTGAGTCCTCCGGATTTCATCTGTACGAAAAGCAGCTTGAATCTGCAGGTCAGAAGAGACACGTTATCAGAACTCAGAAGCAGAACACATCAAGACACACAAAAAATTACAAACTTAGCAGCTCTCCATGCTTTCATTAATATTCTAATGTAAGCAGGTGAAAAACACTAGATCAAAGGGTACATGGCAAGCCCTATAAACATCACAGCGGAAGCTATCTGATGCTAATGAATTATGTGTAATGCCAGTCTAGCACAGAAAGATGTTCTGATCATATTGATTATTAAGGATTACCTCTCTTTGAAGAGCCTCATCAAGCTCCTGCTTGTCATCAGGAGTAATATCCTTTGCATACAATTGCGTCAAACAATTTCTAATCCTGTAGTGCAAAAAAGGTGATGCATGTCAGTTTATGAAAAGGGTGATAACTGACAAGCAAAAAGTTATCATTTATTTTTCTCTTTTATAGACTTCTTATGACAGAATTAGTGGCAATTATTGGTAGTATTAAGGAGACCACGATGGAGAAAGTTATTCAAAATTATAATAGCAGTGAGTTTATGCAACGTCTCAGCCAACAAGTATTTCAACCACAGCATCCTCAGGTACTAGAGTCCAATTAAGAATATTTATGCAATCCCTCACAAAAGATATGGAAAGCGGTTTCCTAATGACCGCCGAAGAAGCCTTTTCAAGTGACAGGTTGAGGATCGAGGCATCATTACTACATAGCATACACAACAAGTTACCAGTAAAAGACCATCGAAAAGAAAGCCAGTGAATTACAAACCTCCCATGTTTCTGGAGCAAAGATCTGCGAACAGACTGGGTAGGATGTGCAGTCAGTACCAAATCAACAGTTTGATTTTTCAGTGTGTCAAAAACTTCTTGGGGAGACTTCTTCAGATCAACTACAAGCCTCCTAATAGTTTCTTCAATATCTGATTCAGTGATTGCAGAACTCTCATCAACAAAGTCTCCTTTCTTGGCCTTTTTCACTCTCCTGCGGTAAGCAATCTGAACCTCCTCTGCAAGATTGGCCAGATTAAGCATGTGAGCAAAGGACTTTGTCACTACAATAGAATCTCCAGCATCCAAACTGGTTATCATGTTTCCAAGCTCCTCCAACTTCTTAGGATCACGAGTCCTTTCATATTCCGCTGCATGTTCATACAGCTCTTGAACCTGATTCAAGCATACAATTACCAACTCTATTAGTTTCATCCTATTCCAATGAAAACCGCATCAATTACAACTCACAACACACAAAAAGCGTTTCAAGCTCAAAACCATCACAGAATGACAGAAATCCAGTCTACTAATTATGTTCTTGCTAAATCATGCTCTTTTCGTTTCATAATTTTCATGCTGATACATTATCTCAAGTTTTAAACCTCATATTTTTTCTTCAATTATCATATACTCAAAAAAACCAAAAAACTTACATAGAACTAAAACAATTATGATTGTTAGCCTTAACAATACTCTGTATCTACCAGTCCAAGTCCTGCTAATTCATCTTTAGTGTAGATAAGCAGATAAACATACAATACTAATATTTTTAATTCACAAAAAACTTGTATAAACCCGTTTTATATATGACACTGTGTGCTAATGACAGAAAAAAGGTTGATTAATGACTCTTCGGTGGTCATTAGTGACCACCCAATGGCCATTACTCAGTTGTCTCATATATGAGACCGGTTCACACATATTTTTCTTTAATTAATTAATTATTATCATAAAGAAGTAGCCAATTTTCACAGGGCTCATCAAAGTTCATTCATAACTCACACAGCCATCCATCATATACTTTGTTATTCATCACAATGCAGCAATTACACACATCACCACACAAACTGACACCCTATTCATAATATTAAATTAAACCCAAAAACCCATCTGGGTATTTCTCAAAACCCATAATTTAACACAAAACAAATTACATAATAAAAAAAAAACATTCACAAACAGAGATTTCGAGCAAAACCCAAGTCACAAAACCACAAACAAACATGCAAAAACTCAAAAGAAAAAGAAAAAAGAAAAACACAATATATACCGTCTCACGAATATCTTCCCCATGCAAGGACTGAAGAATGTCAAGGAAACGATCAAGCAACAAAGCATCATACTCAACAAGCTTATCATCTTCAGAGACTTTCCCAGGAGCAAGTAATCTCAACTGTGCATCTATTGACGTAAGTTTCTCCAGTTTCACAGTAGCCATCTCTCTCTACTCCTTTACTAGATTCTCGGAGGAAAAAAGAGTGACAAATTTTAACCAACTTTTTTACTTTTATAATGTGTGAATAGTAGTATCGTCCAGAAGGTCAGAGACAGTTTATTTATTTATTTATTTATTTATTTATATCCGAAGCACGGGAGTTTTGTTTTTGGGGTGTAAAGGAAAGTGAAGGGAAGAAGCAGAGTTAAAGAAGGATTAGGAGAGAGAGAATGGGATGGATAGGTTGGGAGACAAATGTAAATGGGCAGTGTTGATCTTGTGTTTGTGTTCTGTATGTACTTCTGTTGGTTAACGGATGGTTGGATATGGTTTGGTACTTTGGTCTGTGATTGTCTGCTTTTATAATGTGGCCGTGGTACGAGCTACTGGCTAGTGAGTCAAGTGAGTAAAGCGAGTGAGTATTCTTATTCTTTATTTATTCTATTTCTATTTATTCTTTCATAAGGACCAGAATTTGTAATTGAATTCGGACTCCTTTATAAGAAGGGAGTGGACCCATGCAAAATATATGGTTAGGGGAAAAAAAATAAAAAAATGGTAACAGGTATGGGAATATGTTATTTTTGAAAATTTATCTGGATGAAAAAAAGTGTGCAAATTGACAATGTGGATTTACACCCAAAAAAATTGACAATGTGGATAATATTGTTGAAATATCAAGATAATTAATTAATATATATATTTGATATTGATTTTATTTTTTATGAGAATTATCGCTTATACAATGAAGTTATCCACTAACTTATATATTCAACCCAACTTAAATTTAAAAACGAAAAAGAAAAGCTAGTGAATTGTTGTGATTTTTTTATTTTTTAACGGGGAAAAGATTGTACATAGGAATGATGAATGTACATATGTTGTAGTACAAATTTTAAGCAGAAAAATTTGTATGCACCTGTTTCATATATGAGATGGAGTCATTAATCAACGGGGGTCATTAATCGAACTTTTTCTGTGGATTTACACTGTACAAGTTTTTGTGAATTTCAAGAGTGCAAGAAAACATAAGAAAGTATAAAAAAAAGAAGTTTTCTCCCTCCCTAAAAAGAAGAAATGTACTCCATATAATCCAATCTTGGGATAGTTATTATAGGTTTTAATGTAGTCTAAATTGATAGGTTGTCTTTGGTCTTCCAAGAACAAGAAAAATAAGTTTTATAGGACTTACTTTTGTGTTCAAAATGAATATCACCCGACTAAGCTAACTACGAAAATTAGTTTAACACTCTCATTGTTATTTTATAAGGTGTGTAAAAAGCGATAAATTTATGTGAGTCTTAGAGACAAATTTGGCTCTTTTATAGTAGACTAAACATTATTGTTAATTGATCGCGATTAAGTATAACTATAAGATGCAATAAAGAACGATTATCTGATAAACTAAATCCATCTCGAAATATCAACTAGACTCTAGTCTAATTAGTTTTGAGTCAAATCTTTGAAAACAAGCTAATATAAGTCAATCGAGTATAGAGACTAGTGTGAACCAAATTAGCCAAATTTAAATAAAATGGTCTAACTTATGAACCTATAATCCTTGATTTTGATCGACTTGAAACGGCTTATCCAATTTGATGTGACTTAGGGTGTGTTTTAGTCGGCTGAAAAGATCTGAACTGAACTGAAAA
>ONZK01003436.1:87244-97708 GCA_900322385.1 Pharnaceum exiguum
GGGGGGGGGGGGGGGGTTGTTTTTAGCTCGTTCTAATTCCACTTTCTGTGGTTAATCCTTGTCCATAGCTCCCAGAATATCATTGGGAAGAGGGTGGGCCCTGACTACATAGCTTGTTGCTCACCCAGTTATGTAGATCCGTGGCAAAGAATTCTGTGGTTCTTTTGGTTTTAACCACGACTTCTTTGCATTAACACAACTACACAATCTGTCAGAATGTGGAGTCTCTTCCTGAAGGAGAGGACAAGAGAGGCTAGCCATAGGAAGTTTTGTACCTTTCGAGTGGTGTAGCTGTTCCAGAAGTTGCAAAGGACTGGAATCTCAGCCCTTAGTGATTGTAGCGAGCCTTACAAAGCAGTCAGACCTGTTATTTTAGCTTAAACGAAAGAGTTGTGTTTGTGGCTAGGTGGGATGTCCGGAAGGCAGAATTTTAGAGCTGTGTATATAAACAGCTTATTCCGAGGGTCTTCTCTCTATTTAATTAGCTTTTACGTATGCATACTCTGCATGGTTAAGATTGTGCAATGTCTTAACTATTTAAAACCCCACCAGCAATGCATCCTCCCTGCTGTTGATGCTGGTCTATGGATTGTCTTTCATTTTTCAGCTTTCCCCCTGTCTCCATTGTGCTTGTAGAGTAGGTTGTGTTATTAGCTATTACTCAACAAGTTCCTGCGATGTAACATTGTCTGTTTAAACCAATTATAAGTGCTGAACTCTTTTTTTAATCATCAGTCGTGCAGCTGGAGAGTCTGGATCTGCAGTCAAATACTTTGAAGAAAGCGTGGACTTTCTGTCAAGGCTACCCTCTGAAGACATGGAGGTGACTTAATGACTACATTACCTTTTATTATAGAGTTTTCTAATTGATCCCCGGTGACCAAATCCAGGATTATTGTTCACTGCAGATTGCCCATACTCTTTCTGTCTCACTCAATAAAATTGGAGATCTGAAGTACTATGATGGAGATCTCCTAGCTGCCAAATCATACTATGTTCGAGCTTTGAATTTTCGTCGTGATGCCATGAAGAGCCATTCTGACTTGCCGTCTCTGGTCAGTTTCTTTCTGTCTAAACAATGTGATTTCCTCCTGCCTTTCCTTAACTTCATTTGATTGGAATTAAGAGCTATTATTGTATGTAATGAATCTTTGTAACTTTGAGCTTGATATCTTACTTTGTTCTGTCGATGCCGTTGATTCAATTGGTTTCAGACTTTAGACGTAGCAGTTTCTTTGGCAAAGGTGGCAGACGTTGATAAAGCGCTTGAAGATCAGGTGGGTGCTGTAGCTGGATTTCAAGAAGCCATCGATCTTTTGAAGTCATTGAAGATAAACTCTGGCGAAGTGTCGCTTGAGCTACGGGTAACCTTTCTAGTTTAGTTTTTTTTTATGGCTCCTGGTTTAGATGGTTGTTTTTTAGCTTGTGGTTTTGCAGTCAAAGCTCTTGCAGAGAATTCTTGTTCTTCCCCACCTTGGCAACTATTTGACTGCTCCGTTTGATTTTGTAGTATTTATATTTTGGAGACTGCTTTTACTATCCTCTTCTACCATGTTTTGTTGCGGTTCTTTCTGCTAGTGGTATTCAAGATCTCAATTTGCTTTATCCGTCTTCGTTTGTCAATATATCACAATGTTGGCCATTACTGGTGGCTTTGGGGATTTTTTTTTTGATGGCCGTGGCTTTGGAGATATTGACAACCTTCTGGGTTACAAGTTGCATCCCTTAGTGTCAGCTGGTTTTCGCTTCTCGTTTTTCTTTCCAACAATAATAAAAAAAAGGACAACTAAATGAATTGTGTTTCTTGGCTTGCCACTTCTCTGTCTTATGAGTATAAAGATATGAGAAAAACTTAAACTCACTTCAAACGTGCTTTGCAGCGTCAGTCAGTATTGGAGTTCCTGAAGAGCCAAGATGCAGAGCAGCAAGAACAGCAATCTGATGAAAGCAATTAAAAGCCAGTTTGCACTTGACAGATGTGAATAGTGCCGTACCAACTACCATCATACTTGGGCAGAATATTTGTAAAAGCACAGGTTTGCTGTCCCAGGCAGAGAGCTTGAAACCAAAATTGGGGGAGGTGTAGCTGAGACAAAATCGTGCCTTTGTTATTAGCTTAGTGTACTATCTCTCTTTGTGATGACCACGACGAAGCTAGTTCATCTTCTTTCTGTCACTTTCACTGCTTAAGTTGGTACATTCTGAACTGTATATCAGATGTTATATAGAAAACCACGCCTGTAAGAATGTTGTAACATATTATTAATCCTTTACAAAAAAAATCTGAATTAGTAACCTTTCCAAATTCCTTACATAATCTTGGTGAAAATTGGTAAGTTGTAAGTTTTTTTTTTCTTTTTTTTTTTCACACTCACGTTAGCTGCATGCCTCACAAAACTCAGGTGTTTGCTTTATTTTGGTTCGAGATAGACCTGACAATCGGGTCGGTCAATCAAGTTTCGAGTTCGGTTATTTTGGGTTTGGTCATTTCGGATTTGTAATTTTCGGGTCGGGTTTGACCCCCCGGGTTTGTACATTAAGTTTGTTCGATAAAATAATATTTTATCAATAAATTTAAACCTTATTTAATAAATTTATAAAAATTTATTATTATTTTATTAATTTTAAATATTTTGAAATTACAAAATGCACATTTATGAATATTTTATTGATAGCGGGTCGTTTCGATCGGGTCGGGTCTAACCGGATTTTACCAAGTTTTTCGGGTACGGTTAGTTTCGGGTTAGACTCGAACTTTTCGTATTCATGACCCATTTTTTGTGTCAGTTTAGAAGTCAGTTTTGAGTCGGGTAGATTTCTCCCTAGTCTAGTTGGAGACATTGACACCGCCTTACGAAAATAACTGACTAACACTACTTCATCATTTTTCTTTTTTTGAGTAAGTAACACCGCCTTCAAAAAATAAAGAAAATGAGAAAAGAAGTGTCAAAGCTTCAAGTGACTAGCACCTCATAGCTCGCCTCAAGGGTGAAAAAGATCCACAGGCCCCACCCACACAAACAGCCAATTCTCCTCCCACAAACGTAGCATTATAAGTACTGCTGTCTGTTGTACTGCACCACTCAGAAGTCATTACAATTCACTGTACCAGACTACCAGCACGTAACAAAACCCAACTCATTTTATTCTCTCTGTTTTCATAATTTCATTTCAACTCAAGCCTAGCTAGTATTGCTCTCTCTCACACAATGACCAAAACCAAATCAAAGGCCAAGGCCAAGGCGAAGGTCTGTGCTTTTGCTCTTCACCCATTAGTTCATAATTACCCAACCAAAAACAAAAAGATAAATAAAGAAAGGAAAAGATGCAAAAAAGAAAAATACCCATGTTACGTTATAGCTAGTATGCATGCTTTTGTGCGTTATACCAAGATTTAATTTTGGTTTGTTTTGGATCAATTTAGCATATGGGTCTTGATTTCTTTTGGTGATGATTATGTTGGGGGTTTTGCCGAGTGTTTAGGAGGGTTGTACATTTTGCTCTCGAAAAAAAATAAATGAAAGGGTGTACATTTTACCATGTGGGTTTTGGTTATTATGTGATATTATGTGGGTTTTATGCATTTTACGTAATTGAGAGTTTTGGTTTATGTTTTGGGTCTGAGAGAATAAGTACCGTGTCATTTTTGGATATTTTTCGTCATTGAATTTTTGGATTTTCTTTGTTCTACTCATAATCAGAGGTTGTTATTTTAATGGAGGATTTTTTGTTTTTTATTTATTTATTGGTAGTTATGTTATTTGTTTATATAGAAAAATATTAAGAGTACTAGTGTTTGCCTTGTTGCTTGATTTGGTCTCAAAAACAAAAGTTGTTCTTGATTTAAATCTTTTTTATGGACATTTGTAGATTGAGGCGGAGACTTATCCATGTTCCTTGTGCTCGGAGAAGAATCCTAAAAATGGTCAGAAGCAAAGAACTACTAACGAACTTGAGAGGCACCAGAAGGTAATACCGATCTTATTTCTTACTACTGTTATTGTTTATTAACTTTTGATGTAGAGGTTCGGTAATAAACTGTGATGATAATTAACATTTGTATCATTTTAATTAAATACTCCGTAGTTTTCAAAACCTCAGAAAGATAATTTATAGTCTCCACTCTCCAATAAGCCCCTGTAACCTGTAAGTGTACTACAGTATTACGAATTTACGACAAATGTGCTTGCGGTTGTTTTGGCTTTAATTTTCAGATTCACTATTTAAACTTGTCTTCTAAGGTGTACAATTCTATTTTGTATATGTCATATCATTTAATTTATATGTGTGTTGATGCACGTAATTTTATACACTCGTCTGTTTCAGTGTTTTTTTTTTTTGACATAATGTAGCAGTATAGGCGTATAGCCTAGGATGCACGGGACGGCTGACCAGTGCCGTCCCTCGTTTTCGAAACGTTTCCGAAACTCGAAAAATTCGGAAACATCCCGATAACTCCAACAATGCATTTCTTTTTCCTTTTTAATTTTTCTAAATATATTTTTATTGGAATTTCATTTGAAATAGGAAGTAAAAGTAAGCCATTCTATCAATATGAAAAATCTAAAAGGTGAAATGTTCCTAAAAGTTCATACTTTTCATTAAAAATACATGCATTTTCTATCAATTTCTTTTGCCGTCCCAGTTTGATTTTCTAGAATTTGCCGTTTCCCGTCCCCGTTTGGAAACTCGTATCCGTTTCCGTGCAACTTAGTTGTATAGCACACTTAGTTGTATAGCACACTCATTTCTTTCTTCTTATAGTCATTCCATGAGGCTGATAAAATTTGCACAAGGAAAGGGTGCTTCATCATTTACAGCAGCAACACCCATCATCGTCACCGTAAGATTGTGGAAACTGAAGCAGCGGCCACGGAAGCTGCAGAATATGCAGAGGTGGTTGAGGCGGCTGCTGAGAATGCCTATGCAGTTACTGAGGCAGAGATGAAGAAGATGGTACTCACTTGTGCCCTATGTTTGTTGCTTTCATTTTTACTTGTCTGTTATCGTAAGATCTGAAAGCTTATTTGAAATTTTGTGGCTACTGGCTAACTCCCTGTATCTCTGTTTTGCTTTTTGCAGGGTTACAACTAACTGAAGAACTTCACTACAAGTTTGGATCATCTAGCCCATCATCATGTGCCACTTTTATATGCCAAATTAAACTTTCTATTGGCTAGACTGTTAATGTTTTGATACCACTTTCTTAGTACTCTTTTTGTTTGCGGTTTATGAGTTTGGATCCTATAGCCCATCATCATCATCATCATGTGCATCAGTGCATGTATGCCAAACTTTCTATTTGGCTAGAATGTTTTCGTTTGCCATCAAAAAAAAGGAATTGATAGTTTTCGTTGTTAATGTTTTAAGACCGCGTTCTTAGTACTTTTTTGCTTGCGGTATATATCTTGTCCCTCCTCTGCCCAGAATTGACATAGGGTTCCCTATTATATCACGTACATACATATCTAACTTCTTATTTAATCCTTAACCCAAAATAAAATAAAATCATAGTACGGTCTTACTTTGATCATTTGCTCTATTGCTTTTTATTGAAGGACTAGTAAAACATGAAATTACTCTCTTGCTCCGTTGCTTGAATGTTTTTGTTGGTTATGTGTTACTAATTGCTAGTTGTGGATTAGCATGCCATGTTAGGTCCTATTGGCTATTGATCATTATGTACACGAAGCAATTTGTAATGATATATTTCATGATGGTAAGTGTTCGAGGCAATTTCTTACCACTGTGATCGATAATTTCATATTGCTTCAATTTAGCTATAAAATGACCCTCGAGACCAATACCATAGAATAGGGACCAAACTTTTTAGCGGAAAAAAAAAAACAATGTGCATCACGTTGATTTTAGGCTTTTAGCTGACTTAAACATTTTTGAAAATAGGTCATTTAAGCTCACTTATAGACATAAAAATAAAGGAGAAGATGACGTAAACATGCATGTTAATGACCTGGCAAACGGGTCACGCGGTTCGGTTTCGGTTCGGGTCGGGTTGGGTTGGGTTGGGTCAATCTAGCTTTCTTACTTTTCGGATTGGGTTGCGGTTCGGGTTGGGTTGTTTCGGTTCGGGTCGTTTTCGGGTCTATAATTTTTTGAAACATTTGACTTTAAAAAACATTTTGAGTACATTTTCTTGAAAATTTTCGGGTCGGGTGGAACCGGGTCTCAGGTTAAATTCGGGTTGTAACTTTCGGGTTTATTTCGGGTTTTGGGTTGGTGGTTAGGTTCAGATCAACGGATTCGGGTCAGTTTTGCCAGGTCTAAAGCTAACCAACAATAAACCTCAAGTCCTCAACAGGCCGGTGGGAATCATGTACGTAATGTTTTTCCAAATTACCTGTAAGGCTGTAACCAATGCAAATTGTCAATGTAATTCTAGCTTGAAATGAGAAGAATGTCCGATAAACGAAACTTGATTATACTGAATCATGTCGTGAAGATGCCAAACCATGCATGCTTGCGCTCTTTACGCAATATACTTGCTGCAATTATCAAACGCCTCTTGTGTCAAAATAAAAAGAAATAATCAAACCCATCCAACTTTAGACGTTAATTAAGATTTTTAAGATTTCCGAGTTTGTATCCATGCTTAGTAGTTTTGTATAATTTATTATGTATATTGAATAAACTTTGAAATTATAATTCAATCATCAAGTACGTTTCGACATTGATTCATTTCATATTGATTCAAGTATCAGTGGCGGATCCAGAGTGTAAAGGGGTAGGGCAGCTGCCCTATGTGACTTGAATGCTGAGTGTGTAAAACAAAGGGGTAAGGCATAAACTAAAAGGCACCACCATTGTTATGTATTTATCCGCCCTACATGATTCCCATTCCTAGATCCACCACTGTCAAGTATGTTCCGGTACATGCTTAATTATCAAAACAAAAGCAACATCCATAATAAAAGATTTAAACTAACTAAAAAATGCCACAAAGGCCAATAATCAGTATAAATCAATGATGTGACCTCATCTTACACAAATTACCATTACATACTAATCACCAACATATATAACAAAACCACTCGATAGCTTAATATTCAACATTACATTTATTTTTTTCACCATACCCCGTTTCAAACTAGTAATAATATATTTAAAAGCTTCGGAACATGCTTCTAATTAAGCTACGAACCTCAAAGCCTAGATTAAACAATTTTACTACGCAAAGCATGTCAGATTTTGTCTAACCACATTTTATAATAATCGATTTTTTCGCATATGTTTGCCATGCGATCAAAAGAGTGCAATAAGCAATTTACACAAAACACCAAATGCCTCATAAATTGCTACAAGATTGATACAATACAATGCACAAATTAACACAAGAGCCTATCATTTAGCATCATTCTATTTCATCATCACAAATAATTAATCACAATTCACAAAAAAAACCCATATTTGGAGTTTGAGCATAAAAATGAGCAAGTTTTGGTATTGGAGTCTCTCGGCCGAAGAAAAATAAGAAGCAAACCAACAAAACTCAACTCGCATTCTCTTTCCTAAAATGCGACACCAAAAAACCCAGTACAAGCCCGGAGTTTGGCGCCGGGTCCCCTTGCCCGAGTACATTATTCATGGCACCTAGTTTAATTCAAATTGGGGGCTTTTGGCGCGTCATCAGTCCAATTTAGTGGTAAGTATCGTTAAGCCAAGTTACCCTAACAACCATTTCACTTTGCAAAATATTATTCTATCATTTACACATCATTTCCCGCCTAGTAATTTTAGTGCTAGAAATATTTCACAAACACAAGCAATTATCAAGTCTCAAAATTCGAGATACGATTTCAGCACAAGTACAAAACTCACAGTTATCACGTTGTGACTTTTATTCCGAACAACGACCAAGGCGAGCCAGCGTTAAAAAATTTACACAAGTCGCAGTCTTTTACTTGGCTTTGACACCCCAAAAAACAAGTAAATGCTTATTTAGGACACCAGTATTTGTGGATCGCGACCACATTTGGTTAACCAAATCGGAATAAAAGAAATTTCGTTCCCTTAACTTAGCAGCCTTATACTTGGCTTTAAAAGCTAATCGCTTGATCACTAAATTTGTCAGTCATCTTTCGTATGGGTAAGGCCCCTCATATGAAGTAAACAGTCTCGGAATGAAAGACATTTCCCTTGACAACGGGATGAAAGACGTTTCAACTTGATTGACTTTAGCAACTCTTTTGAACAAACAATTTCGGAATGAAAAGTATTTCCCGTATCTTGAGCACCTTAGTTTTGTGTTGGCAAACATATGAATTCTAACACCTTAGCAATCATGTTTATTTGCGGGAAGTGCTCCTCGCACGACGTATGTTTAGATAATGTATCTACGTGTATCTCTCCATACTGATTTAATATATCTTTCTTCAACTGCGAAGGATATTTTAATATAATCAAATAATATCCTTGACCCTATAATCTTTTATCCTCGGCAAAATCACTTGTCAACATCGGAAAAGGGGAGAAGGCAAGAGATGTATCTTTTTATTGATTAGTGATAGCTTGAGAACGGAGACGAATATTCATGATTATTTATGGAGGAGAGAGTGTAGGATTATATTTGGTATTTTGTTGTTTTTACAAGGGAAAGGTAGGAGGGAGAAAGTGTGTCTTAAAAAAATAGGGATGTAAGATTGTTGGATGGTTTGAATTGGTTTCAGTGGGATAATTTGGATTAGTGAGAGAGGGAGTACGAAAGTTTGGTACACCTTAAGGTGTATGGTGTCACTTCTATAGAAGAACTTTTTAATTATAAAATTTGATTGCAAAATAATGTTTATAATAAAATTTACAAAAAATTGTGTGAACCCGTTTTAATTTGTAAATAAGAGTGGATCATTAATGGCCATCTAGCGGGATCATTAATAACCATGCAGGAGGTCACTAATCAACCTTTTTGTATCAATAGTACCAGTGTGGCAGTGTCACATATAAAACCATGTGTAGCAATAAACCCCCTAAGGCCTAACTTATACCCAATGTGAAATTAGCCTCTCTAAATCTTAATTATTGTAATTAACCCTCTTAACTTATAGCATTAGTGCAATTAAGTTCAATCAAAGAAAAATTCTTTATTTAGAAATGAGAATAATCATTTTAATTTATTGTAAATATAAGAGAAATACTCTTTCAAATAATATAAAAACTAAATTTATACAGCGAACTTGTATAATTACCCTTATTATATTTGCACCCCTCACTAAAAAGAAAATGAGTGCACTCTTTCATTTTTTCCCAAACTACCCCTAAATAAAAAAACTCCTAATCCCCCATTTTTCTCATTCAGTCAGCCTACACCATCTCTCTCTTCGTTCCTTTGTTTCTCTCTCAACTGACAAAACCTATCCCATATCACCATCACATTCAATCTTACTCCTCCCTCTACTTCGACTCACCCACCATTTTTCATAAGTAATGGAATTTATAACGCATATTAATAAACTATATATTGTTAATACGAACAAATTGTTCCATGTGTGTAATAATTCAGGTATGGCCAAGCAAGCCACATTTTGTACCACAAGTATGGTGGATAGTACCATATTTTAACATAAAACTATGGCGGCATACCATACCGTGTGTGATTATGGCGAACTGTGCCATATAATATACATTTGTTATGGCCACATCCGCTATAAAAATCCATTCATTATGGTAAATTTTGCCATAGTTAACAAAATTATGGATGACTCAGCCACAATGATCAAATAAGTTATGTAGTGTCCGTCATACTAAAAATTGTTATGACTAGTTTCACCATAACATGTTGCGAACTATGGCGACCACGTCCATAGTTGTACAATAATTAAGATATGCCCAGGTCACCCATAGCAGTTTGAGGTTAGAGAGAGAAAATTAAGACTTAATTTCTGCGCCATTATTTTTACCCCTTTTCTTTTTTCTTTTTTTTTTCAGTTTTATATATAGGGGTATTTTGGTCCAAACAAAAAAGAGTGCAAAAAATTATCATGTAGTGACGAGTGCAAATAGCACCCCTCTATAATTATGTAGTCTTGTATATATATTTTTTTTACTGCTATTATTACAGTTTCCTATGTTTCCAATTATTTCATGTCGCCATTGTTCTCTATGCTCAAGAAGACAAGAACAATACTCATTCACTCCAGAACAATACTCTTATGCCGATCAAAAGCAGTATTCATTTGACGATTTTTAATTTTCGTCGATCTATTATATCATTAATGGCTTAGTACGAGGTTGGAAAATATAGGTTATTTTGGATGAACTTGGACAAAAGTGGTTACACATCATTGACTTTGTAGTTGCGGGTGGCCGAGAGTGTTAAATGTCTCATTCTTTAAATGAAGATGGTTATTAACAATGGTGAATTAAGCTGTGGTGAAAAGGACAACTTGAGGAGACAACAGGTCTGTTCGGCAAACCCAACTGTAGCTGAAGCTGAAGCTGATTAGGTAGCTT
>ONZK01003437.1:44921-67393 GCA_900322385.1 Pharnaceum exiguum
TTTCGACTTAACGGTCAAACCACTAAAATGCTAACGGAACCAAACCTCAGGCCACCAAAATGACAATATCCAAACCTCGGGACACCAATTCATAATTAGCCCAAACCTCAGGGCACCAAAACGCAAAATATCCTTTTCTAAATTATCACACAATTTTTCTATTTTTTATGTGACTGGTTTAATAAACCGGGTTTTGAACCGGAATATAACACTACTCACGTCCAGTTTTTTGACCTTGGACGTAAATAATTTCACTTTATTTACAAAATTGCCACTATATATGTGCACACGTCCGGTAATTTGGAAACTGGATGTAAGGCTTGGACAGTTGGACGTGCGTACTACTTTCTGTACTAGTGCGTGACACTCTTAGAATTAAAAATTAATGAAATAAGTACAAATTATCAAAGAAAATTAAGCATTCCCACTACTTTTGAGTTAATTAATAGTTTAATTGAAAAGGCCCCAATTTTTAATAACCAATTTGAAACCCCTAATTTTTAACTCATATGGAATTAAAAATTAATGATCCAAGTACACATTATCAAGGGAAATTAAGCATTCCCACTACTTTGCTTGTTAATTAATGCTTTAATTGAAAAGGCCTCAATTTTAATAATGAATTCGAAAATCCCTAGTTTTTAACTCACTGTTGGAAAATTAATGATCCAAGTACACATTATCAAGGAAACTTAAGCATTCCCCCTACTTTGGTTGTTAATTAATGCTTTAATTGAAAAGGCCTCAATTTTAATAACGAATTCGAAAATCCCTAGTTTTTAACTCACTGTTGGAATTAAAAATTAATGATTCAAGTAAACATTTTCAAAGAAAAGTAAGCATTCCCACTACTTTGGTTGTTAATTAATGGTTTCGTCGAAAAGCCCCATTTTTTAATGCCAATTCGACAAACCCTAATTTTTTAGCACATAAATTTGTACGTAAAACCCCATAAACAACATGCATTAGAATATAGTTTTCAGAAATCAACACTAACACCCTAAACATGCATATCAGCTACATCACCTTTTTTTATTTATTTGTACATATGAATCCAGAAAATATGATTAAAGAGACTTACCCCCATGAATAAAAGATGATTGAAGCCCTCAATTAATCGCTTGAGGGTGTTAACATCAGTGTTCTTTCATGAATACAGGTTAAATGGCTAAGTTTGATTTTGATTTTTGAGGTGAAGAGAAACTTCGAGAGAGAGACATATAGAGAAGAGAGTAGAAGAGATAGAGTACGTGTATTTAAGTGGGATGAGATTATTTTATGGAGGGAAATATGTTTTCCCTTTTGTTTCCTTGTTTTAAGGGGGCATGTAAAAGTGTTGACAAAACATCGGTGCAAAATTACCCAAATGACCCTAACGGTGACAATTTCTATGACGGGAAAGTGCTTGGGTCTCATTTTTGTACAATGTTCAAAACTAAAGCTATTGTGTATGACATATTGAAAACTCGGACCCCAGTTTGGTATTGTGGTACGGTATAGGTCGGGTACACAAAATGGTAAATTTTCTTTCGATTATGATTGACTTGTCTAAAGCTTAATTGAATTCTTTTTTGATGGAATGTGGCTCTATCCTACTTTTTTTTTTTTGAGGTTATGATATGAGACATATTTAATCTATTCAAAATAGACCACAACATATCTAATAGTATAATGTACGCTCCTTCTTTTCCCTCGTGTTTGAGAAACATGATATATGCTCTATTGCTCTTAATAGAATAGATCAAAATGCTTAAGGAGTTTTATATCTAAAATTAATATTCTTGGAGTTATTTTAATAACCACATACCTGGTAATAAAGATAACACTATAATAATAAATGAGAATGAAAATAAGGAAACATACAAATGTTAGAAAACGTACAAGTGTATCAAAAACTTGTAGTTTTTTTATTTGTGCGTAATTCCATTTGGGTGACATAAACATTGTTTAATTAGACTTTTTTTCTTCATCTTACGACAAATATTACATTTATATTTGTCTTTGATATCCTCATATTTTATTTTAACTATTGAAAAGTAATTCTATTTGTAAACTTTTAACACATGCCATGATTGCATGTAGTTTAATAAAATCAATAAGTTAGAAAAACGTGTCCTTTACTTGCGAAAAGGCACTTACAATTGTCTCACTATCACTTAAGTCGTCATTGTTTATTTAGAATAAATATGTTTGACAAAAAAGACAAACCTATACTATAACAAAGGAAAATCAACAAATGAAATCCTTTAACCTCACCTTCTCCTCAGTCTCATCATTACCTTAGGCCTTGTTTCGTGAAGAACGTTTAGCGTTAACTTTTAAAATTTTGTAGTTGTAAGAGCATTTTTGACTAGTTAAAAATGTAATTTGTTATGTTTGGTAAAGAGTTTATTTCAGGGCTCAAAATACTCTTTGCTAAATGCTATTCACAATAGCATTTTCACTATTTATCAACAACTTATACCATAAAACTGCTAACTGTTACCAAACAACTCAGACATGCAAACTGCTAATTGCTAGTCAAACCTACTAACTGATACCTACTAACTGCTAACTGTTCATACTTTCTCCCAAACAAGGCCTAATAGTCCTTGGGTGTAATTTATTATTATTCCCACAAGCTACCTTATTCTTACCCATCAATCTAAAGATACCTATCATATTCCCAATCAATTGATCAACCAATTTATTATATCCGACTAGTTTTCTTCAGATTTATTTAAGTGTTTTACTTTTTTTATTTGATATTGACAATTAATTAAGTGAATCATACTTAAACAAGCAATATTGAACCATTTTGAAATAAATAAATTTTTTATTATGCAACAGTTATAATAAACTAATAATCATCAGTATTTTTAAATAATCATAAAATGAAAATAACCACATTTATTTAAGGAAAAATACCATTGAGGGTACCTGACCTATACCATAATACCAAACTGGGGTCTCATTTATTCAATATGTCAATCAGGGTACCTTTGTTTCTTAACATTGTTCCAAAATAGGTACCTCTTAGCTTTTCCGTTAGAAATAATTGTAAGTAGGAAATTTTGCGTTAGAAATAATTATAAGAAGGAAATAATTCCGTTAGATGATGTGTCAGTTATTTTCATACCCTTTTTGGTAATTTTGCTCATGGACCTTAGTTATAAGTAGGAAATATACCATTTTGGGTACATGATCTATAACATAATACCAAACTGGGTCTAATGTATTCAATATATCAATAAGGGTACCTGTATTTTGAAACATTGCACAAAGTGGGTACCTCTTCTAACGCCGCTACATTTTTCTGTTATCAATGTTTGCGTATCAAACCGTCTTTTGCAGCGAGGGACGTCATACAATTTTAGTCTTGGAACTTACTTAACAGACGACTACACCCCCAGGAATGACTTCCTAGGAGGTCAACCATCCTAACACTATTATAATTTAGCACACTTAACTTTTGAAGATTTTAGAGATGAGTCACGTAAAATGAAGGTGCACTTAGGTAATATATGTAGTCCTAAAATCCCCTGGCTTACTCGAATTTTGTGGGTATGTATTGCACGTTTGGAAGAAGGGATGTTATTACGCCAGAATAGTTGATACACAGCGCTTTTTTTCCGTAATAGACAGCGCATATGAGGCGATGTCTAATCGGGCGCAGTGGTAGGTCAAAAGCTACCACAGCGCCTTTTAGGCGCTGTCTAGCTGAAGCCTTCACAGCGCTTCTGTGTTGAAGCGGCATGCCCAAAGACAGCGCTGGTAAATACAAATGCTGTCTTTGCATTGAAAAAACTAAAAAAAAAAAGATTTTATTAATGCGCAATAGAAATATTAATTTTATTAAATAATATCCCGAAATGTACATAAACATTACACATAAATTCTGTACGACAGCAAACATCATGGCCCTACTCTAACCAATATTTTTTTTCCTTTTTAAAGAAACTCAAGGGCTACCTCCACTACGGGGAACAAAAAACTTGAAGAAATATCAAACCATATATACAATGGTCCTGAACCGATGTTGTGTAGAGGCACCGCCTGCAATTTTTTTGGTAGTGATCTTCATTCTTCAATCCCCAATAGTAACTATCCTTACCCCATTGCAACATGGTCTATCTTATCATCTATTCCTTGCACATTACACCTGATTCACAAGAACGCCGGACATGTTTATTAATGCGATCATAACAAGTTATTTTTTTAGAAAAACGGAGCAGAGAGGAACAAGCAGTGGTTATACTTCAATATAAACCAACAACCCTATACCATTCAAGAAGCACACAAAATAAAACTAGAGCATAGGCACCAAAATTTACGAGCCAAACAACCCAAAAAAAGCTTCTTTAAACACAAGAACAGTGAAGTCAAGTTCATAAACAATTGCCGAGAATAAAATGAACACCAGATTGATTAAGTTCACAATGCCTTTCACTCCACCAGTACATCATTAAGAAAATAAAGTTGACCCAAAAACAACATGTACATCAACAAATCAAGTGGAGCAAGTTGTTTGCTGCTTGTACGTGTAGCACATAACCTAAAACAATTGCGAAAACATACTAACAAAACACCACATAACAGATCAGCTAAATTCAAGAATAAAGAGAGCCAATACACCACATAACGAGAAACAAAATCAATCAAAGTTCCGTTCTTTTATGCATTTCTAAGAAAAATTGTATCGTTCTATTGCCTAGAGATTAATAGGGGACAATAACACTATTATGCTTTTTAGATTTCGATAAAGAATACTCTTAGGCAGCTCAACTGGTATACTTTAGCTGACTCCTTCATGAGGTCAAGATATAAGACTGACAAACAAGCAAACTACCACTATAACGATGACGGGATTAAAGCAAAGTCATTAATTTATGTACTAGAACACCGTAAAAGGTCATGAATGCAGAGGGGGGTGTTGAACTACGATTAGAGAACATCAGAACATTTTAAGACCAAAATAGTAACAGTCAGATTGATGATCAAAGGTGATTTTCAGACCACATAGTACACACCAAATGATTGGAGGTGACTTTTAGTCTCAGTCTGTGTGAGTGTGTGTCTCAGACAATCACAGTCTGAGTGTGTGTGTGTGTCTCAGTCTGTGTGAGTGTGAGAGTATGTGTGTCAGTCACAATCCGTGTGTGTGTCAGAGAGAGTGAGTAATTGTGTGTGTGTGTCAGTCAGGTGTGTGTTTGTTTCAGTTACACTTTGTGTCTGAGTGTGTGGTCCTATAACTGAAACATAGATAAGTTTCAACAACAGCATGTACAGCATATTTGTGTCCTGTTATCCCCATCGTAAGTACTATGTAGGATAAGTATCAAATATCAAGGAAGTACATAAGAAATCTTAGAGAATAGCAACATTCATGAACTGTGTAATTATGTGCATATCTCAGAGAATTACAACAGCATATACAACATATTTTTATCTTAGTGACCATATACAACCACCAAATCCTCTAGAAAGCAAGACCATGTAATGGTTTATGGTTCTTCAACATTGATCATGCAAGTGTCAGAGAAAACATGAAAACAAAAAAAGGGGCCCGGAAAGAAACACAATTGCTAGCGGCTACTCCATATCAAAACATACGGACAATAAACCAATACACCATGACCTGCTCCCACACTCACTCGCTCAATCGCAGTAGCAGACGCAGACCCAGCCGCAGCAGCAGCAGACGACCCAGACCAGAAAACGCAGCAGACAACCCAGACCAGAAAACGCAGCAGACGACCCAGACCAGAAAACGCAGCAGTCGCAGACCAGAAGCAGCAGACCCATCACACACACATATACACGGACGTAACAGACCCACCCAAGCGCAGCAGCACACACTCATACACTACCCAGACTCACACAAACACAAACACACACACTCACTCACCTACACACTCACTTACTTAAAGGTGCTTTCAACTTACCCAAAAAAATATATATAAAGCAAATAAGATAGAATGAAACCTCTGGAATATGGTTATATTCTTCTTGACAACTTCCGCCCTACAACACCAAACCAAGCTCCCATCTCACCAAAACACACAGACACAAACTACACACAAACTACACACAAACATACACACAAGCCTGCACCTATCCGACACCCAACCAGCCAGACCTAAACCACCCTTATCCCTCCTCATGCAGGCATGCAGCCACTCAACAACACCAAACAAGCCCCTTTCTCACTAACACAGACTACACACAAACAGACACACAGACTCAGAATCAGTTAGATGCCACATAGACTGGGACAGAATAGATACACACAGATCGACTTAGAGAGACACAGATAAATACACACACACACATGTACACACACAGAGATACTTCTCAATAATTCAGAGCATCGGGTCATTCACTTTCTAACACAACCCCATATTTTCACAACTTCACTAGTCATCAGAATTCAATGGTAAAAAAAAGAGATGAAATATGATTACCAAGCCTAAATAGAAACAAGGGATTAAAATTAATCATTAGTCAAGCCAACAAGCATTAATCTATCACAAAATTAACCAGAACCCATTATAAAAAATCATCAAACAAATTAAACCAAGAAACAATTACATCAAAAATAGTCACATAGCTTGCAAAACTATTTAGAGGACTCAACCGAAAAAATCCACAAAATAAATTGTAAATATTCATTTGAAGAAAAACAAAAAAATGAACTGTATAGTGAAAATTCCCAGCAAATATTTACAATTACATTACAATTACTCAATTAGCTAGGGCAATCATGCATACAAATTATAAATGAATTTCGGCTTTTACAAAATATAAATCACAACAAATAATATCACAAAAGCCCTAAAAATTAGAAACATACAAAAAATTACAATAAGGGAAGAATACTTACAATACCCTAGCTTAAATTCATATAATCAATTAATGGAATTAGCCCTAGCTTGAAGCAGAGAGAAACAACTAACTGTTTCGTTCCGTACACTCGTCGATAGTGGTGGTAGGCTGGGAAGGGGAGAGAGACCGGACGAACCCAGATGGAGTAGAGAGACTAGACGAGACGGTGAGCCCAGATGAGCAGTTGGAGTAGAGATACGATCGATGCTGGTGAGTAGTGACAGGCAGACAAGAGAAGAGAAGAGCAGTGTAACACCCCTATCCCACATCGATGAGAGATGGGGACTGAGAGCAGTTTATTAGTAGTAGTGGTCCAACAAGGTAACAACAAGGCCTTTACCTTTTAAGCTTAAGTGGTTAATTATGGGCTTAATTGGTGACTTCCCATCTTATTGGGTTGTGTTGTGACAGTATGTTGGGCCGGGCCGTTACAAGCATGGGTGGGGAGGAAAGAGATCGTGTAGAAGTTTTTTTTTTTATGAATACAGTTCTACAGGATTCTTAAATGTACGACTTGATTAGAATTTAGTTTTTCTTTTTTTTAATAAAAAGGCAAAGCACCTGTATGAATAAGCGGTGTCCCTTACCAGTGACAGCGTCAATGTGAATAGGCGGTGTTATTCTCTCATGAGCACAGCGCTTAAGTATTTAACTACTGTGTATTATTTTTTTTCTTCATTTTCCCGAACAGGGCACAACGCTTATTATCAAAAGTGATGTGTATTAGGTGCTGTCTATGTTAAATTATGTAGTAGTATAAGTGACCATTTCCCCCTCAATTAAAGTTGGTTCCTATCATGTTTTTATTCTTTTTTCAATTATTTATTCCGTTATTTAATTATTTCTTCTTCTATCGATCACTAAAAATGAAAATAGAATAAATAGTAAGAAAATAATAAACATTGATGGATTATAACTTAAAGTAAGGCCAAAATGGCCAATTTACAACCCTTGCTCATCCCTTACCAATCAGAGTTTGACACGTTGTGACAAGTAACGGAAAAATCTTACGGCATTAGAGAAAGGTATCTACAATGGTATAATGTTAACAAAATAAGTTACTCTATTTGACATATCAAATAAATTAGACTCCGGATATTTAGAAAACAACATAAGCCGAGGGAAAAATGGTAAATTTACAAGCCCGCTCATATATAACCAATAAGAGTTTGACACGTCAACACTGTTATGACGGCGTTACAGGGTTACCCACTTTGGTACAATGTTAAAATTACAAGTATCCTTATTAACATATTAAATAAATTAGACCCGATTTGGTATTATTCTATAGGTCAGGTATCCAAAATGGTATATTTCCTTTATTTAACCATAAAAAAAGCTTTTTCCCCCTCAAGTAATATCATTACCAATACTATCCCTCATTACAATATTTAGAAAAATTCTTATAAAACATAATAATCACATTTTACTTTACTTAACAGACCTTGGCTTCATTTAACATCATCATTATACATTACATTTCATCTCCTTTCTCTTTATCCATCTCCTCCCTTTTCTTCTTTTTCTCCTTCTATTCCACACACTCTCTCTCCTTCTCCTCCTTCACCTCACCCGTAATAATACACAAATATTTAATATACTTACTTATTTATTAAAAGGAACACAAAGGGTAAAATGATTTTGTTAAGATTTGAACCCAATACCTCCTTGGTATGATTAATGCTCTAACTCTTAGCTAACCATATTTCCTTACCCCATCTAATCGTTTAATTGTATTTATCTGGTGTAATAGGGGGTGGGGGTGGGTTAGAGCTGGCCAATAGTTTGAATTGAATCGAAATCAACCGGCTGCCTCAATTCGGTTTAATTCGCTTCAATTCAAATCTAATGTTAGTTCAATTCGAATTCAATTTGCCTCGTTTATTGATGGGGAAAATAAGTTTTATAATTTTTTCGAGTCGTAATTCAATTAAATTCGATTCCAGTCGTCAAACGACTCATCAAAATGCCTTTTAAGTGGTATTATTGATATGGATTGTGCAATTATACGCATGAGATTGTATAAGGAATTATTGATTTTCAATTTTAATCGATTATAATTTTTCAATTAGTTTTGTGAATAGTATTTAATGCATAAAGGTTATAATAATATTACATTCAATATTTAATGGCACGAAAATAGTAAAATAATTTGTTAAAAAACACATCCAGAAATTTCAATTGAGTTGACATATGAACCAATTTAATTTCAAATTCATTTCAATTTGTTCCATAAATATTTGATTATAATTCGTATTCGATTTTCCTTTAAAGTGAGTGGTTGGAATCAATTTTATACACATTAGAAAATTCACTCTGTCGCATCGATTCAATATGTTCCATAGTGTTTCTAATAGGCAAAATTGCCCAGAATAATCACTACTTGGGGCGATTAATTCAGAATAATCCCTACTTGGGAAATAGCCGGGAATAATCCCTACTTGGGTGTTAGTAGCCCTGAATAATCCCTACTTGAGAAAATAGCCTGACAAATAACGGAGTTAACTATTACGTTAAGTTTTTGTATTTTTTGATATAAATCTTTATATTCAACCAAAAAAACCCTACAAAATGCTTTTAATATTTTAAAACCACAATTAGACCAGGCAATCAGGTGGGTAAGTCGGGTTTCAGGTTCGGCATTTTTTTTCGGGTTTGATATTTTCTTGCCAGCTTTGCGCATTTTGTTTTGTTGGATAAATTTTTTTTTTAATATTTTATTATAATTTAATAATTATTTTCACTTTTTTAAAAATAAATTATTATTTTACTATATTTGTTATAAATTGAAATTGTAAAATTTACATTTATGAATATTCAATTTCGAGTTCGGGTTGAGTTTTTTGTTTCTGAAACCTATTTTTTTGGGTCAGGTAAATTTATACGGGTCTTACCAAAATCCTCCCTTTCTGATCTCTCCCTCCTCCCTCTGTTTTTGTAATCCAATCTCTTCCCTTTCCTCTCCCAACCCGACTGAAACTAGCCGTTTGTCTAGATCCAGCGAAATTTATCCGACCCGAAACAAACCTTGAACCGACCTGAAAAACTGGGTTTCAAACACAAAAGCTTGAGCCGAACCTGAAAGTGATTGTACTCGAAAAACTCGGTAAAGTTTGGGTTTGACCCGACTCGAACGAAACTACACAATTGTCTATTAAAATATTCATAAATGTACATTTTACCATTTCAATTTATAAAAAATAAAATCATGATTAAATTTTTTAAAAAAGTGAAGCTAAATACTAAATTATAATAAATATTAAATTTATCAAACAAAACAAACTGTGCAAACCCGACCCGAACCCCTTACGACCCAAAAACCTCAAACCCCGAATGACCGAACCCGGAAAAAACTGAATCCGAAATAGCCCAACCCAAAACCTGACCTAACCACCCGATTGCCATGTCTAATTGTGATTGTAGAATATTAAAACAGTTTGTAGGTTATTTTTGGTTGAATATAAAGAATTATGTCAAAAAATATAAAAACTTAACGGAATAGTTAACTTCGTTATCTTTCTGGCTATTTTATCAGGTAGGAATTATTCACGGCTACTAACACCCTAGCAGGGATTATCTCCGGCTATTTCCCAAGTTGGGATTATTCTCGATTAATTGCCCCAAGTATGGATTATTCTGGGCAATTTTGCTTTTCTAACTTTCTTCCGTGTTGTATTTGGCAATTTATTTCGTTGGTAACTCGTGGCAAATTTATCTTGATTCAATTCTTGTCTAATTGGGGTATTTCTCTTCCCAATCGGTCCAATAGGACCGAATGACAAACCGGCTCCACCGCCCCATTTTTATTTTTTAATTTTTACGCGTGCAAGGGACCAAGACCAATTTCAATCCCAATTTCATTTCTTCTCTCATTTGTCATTTCCATTCCATTCCACTCCTTCCTCTCGCTCTCTCTCATTTCTTCCTCTGCAACCCGACACCTCGCCACCGATCTCTCTCCTCACCACGACCCACCAATCAATCATCTTCAATCCGTATCAACCATCGATCAAAGACAGCCTCAGCAGGCCACTGCCATCGACCTTCATCACGTTCACCGCATCATCATCATTATCTGCCCTTTCTCATTTCATGCTACCAATCTTTCTCCTCTCCGATCCCCAGCTTCTACCGCCTCTTCCGCCACCTTCTTCTTCCGAAATCCACCACGGAGAGACCCACTATTGGGGTCTACCTCAGTTTTCTGTTTTATTGTAATTTCTTCTAAAATACTGATCATTTTGGTGATTTGGGAGTTAATTAGATATATACTTTTGTGGCTACCTTGTACTGAGGGAGGTTACCGGGTTTTCGAGGGGAACGTTTGGTACGTTTGTTACATTAGTCGGAATTGCTTTCGGTTGGAGTTTGAGATCGAGAGGTAACCGACACCTCCACTCTTGTGATTATATGTGTTTGAGGTTGTGTTTGTTTTGTGTCTGGCTTCAACTGTGGTTGTGCTACTTTGGTATATTACTACTACTATTATATTGGCTGGTAGTCTGTGGTGGTGCTATTGTGAAATTTGGACTCACTATATGATTAGTGTGATGGTGTTATCAGTGTTGGATCTGATTTGTTAATTGTTATACTCGCTACTACTGCTTGCTAGCTATTGCCACTGCCACTGTTTGAACTGTATAGTGCGTGCCTCCCAATATTATTTGGCTGCTGTTATGCTGCTGCCTATTGTATTATTGTTATTGCGGGTTAGTCTAGTCGTTATGTTATTGGCTTTTGTTGCTGTTATCTGTATGCAATACAGATTGATCTCTGATTAGCTCGATATAATTTCTAATTTCCTTTTTGTTTCGTGGTGTAATCTTATTGTTGTCTATTCGTTGGCCGACTAGAGTGAGTGGTTACTAGTTACAGTAGGGAGTAGTTACAAGATACTCTGTAACAAGTTACTCTAGACCATCGAATGCAGTTATTAGTCAGCGGAAGTTGGACTAGTGTTAGTGACAGAGTGTTGGACTAGTAGGAGTACGAACATAATGGGCCGAATCGAGGTTGGATTGTTATTTTGGAAAACCCGTGCCGTAAGAGCACTTAAGTTATTCTACCTTGAGTAGTTGTTATAAATGGGTACCTATATGATGTGATCGTACTCGTTTTTATCCGAGATGGCAGAGAAATAGTTTGGGGATTGCTCGCTTAGATTGCGAATGCAATTGAGAAGTAAATAATTGTTGGTCGCTTAAAAAGCAGAATTGGTATTGTTGGGTTTGAGGCTCGTTAGTTGTTGGCTCCCTACTCTTGGGCCGTGGGTGCTAGCAATAAATATATTGTTTATTGGTTTCAGAAAGTGAATGTGTGAAATTGAAAGTTATATATGTATGGTTTTGGTCGTGTCTTATGTAGTGTTACTTGATAAGGTATGGATGCACGGCCAAGAGTGGGTGTATACGATGAATGTGAATTCTATTAGGTGCAACTCATGAATATGAAATTAATGTTGGTTTCGGTGTATATTTTCCGGCATTAGGCGCGACACTTAACCGAGGTTGAAGTCTAGTGACTTAGAGTAATTGGCACATTATTTGGGTAGAGTTATTATGAAAGAAAAAGTACTCTCTTTGTGTTGGTTGAGCTATAATACGAGAAAAGTGACCATACATTTATATGAGTCGGGTACTGCAATCGTCTTTTGGGCTCATTATTGTATGGTGTGAATTATATTTTTTTACTTGTAATGAATTATTTATGTTATATGATTATGTGGCATAAATTGGAGTGCTTGGTTACCAGCTTTTTGCTGACAAGTGGGATTTGTCGTCTTTTGCCCTTCCTTCTTGGTTGTGCCTGTGACGACCCATTGGAAACCACTTTTAATGGAGACCAGATTGTGTTTGCAGGTCATATATTCTGGAAGGACGAGCGTTCGCCACTAACCGTGGAAAGTGATCTTCTGTAATTGTGGACTCAAAATATATTATTTATTTATTGTATAAAACGGAGCTGTTACATCACCTCTTCCCTTTTCTCTTTTCCTCCAAAAAAATCCAATCTTTTCTTTGTATTCTCTATTCTGTTTTTCCTTCCCTTTTTATTTCCTTTTTTTTTTCTTTCTTTCCTACACTATTGTTATTTCCCATTTCCTCTCACAATAAATAAAAAGATTCATCTTTTTCCCTTTTTCTTAATCTCCCATCAATTTAATTCCCTCTAATTACAATACTCTCTTTCTATTTCTTAGTTAAAGCCCCCCTTTTTTAAAACCATATTTTCTGGATCTAATTAAAAGGACATTTTTTATTCAGTATTTGGTTCACCTTTAAATTTCTCAAAAACACCCATTAAAGATCTGTG
Organism: Pharnaceum exiguum; assembly: GCA_900322385.1. Taxonomy (NCBI): domain Eukaryota; kingdom Viridiplantae; phylum Streptophyta; class Magnoliopsida; order Caryophyllales; family Molluginaceae; genus Pharnaceum; species Pharnaceum exiguum. The sequence continues at coordinate 58,098 of ONZK01003437.1, forward strand.
TGGGTAGGTAATACTAGTTGATCTAAGGGGATTTTTTTTTTGCCCCTTTTATCATTTTGATTTTAAAAGGAAAGAAATCATTTGGGTTAGCTTAGTTTTCATTTACTAACTTCGTCAAATCACCTCTAAATTTTAGTGGGGGGCAAGTTCTTTTCTTCTTTTTTAATTTTCTTTTACCTTGTAATTTTTAAGTATCTGGGTAGTTGTTGAAAACATGGATCATGTGCTTGGTGGCAAGTTTAAGTTAGGTCGGAAGATTGGAAGTGGTTCTTTTGGAGAGCTTTATCTAGGTACAATATAATATAATAATAATATTGTAGTATGCCAAAATGTCCTTTTTTTGTGGTTATATGATTATTTTTTTTGCGTAGGTGTCAATGTACAGACTGGTGAAGAGGTTGCCATTAAGCTGGTTTGTACTCTGATCTTTGGTTACATTTATGTTTATTTATGTTTTTTATATTTTTTTTGGGGATAGTTTGAAATTTGCTTGGTTATGCTGATTATTCTATACTTGAATGAATGGTGTGGGCATGTATGTTGCTGTGTGGTGTTCATAGTTTTTTGAATTTTAGATGAATGATGGTCTTCTTTTGAGTAAGAGGACAGTAGTGTGTTTTTGTTCTATATGCAATTGTTTTCTTTTTTTTGCAGTTGCATTTGATTGTCATGATGTATGAACAGTTGTGTGTTGGTGGCATTCTTCCTCTTGTGCTGCTGTTAGATTTTCTTGGTGACTTTTGTGTGTCTTAATTTGTGTGGAGAAACAAAAATGATGTTTTTCTTTCTTTTGTTTCTTGCATCGGTGGATCGCTCATTTGGCGAGGAATATGTTTTTTTTTTTCTAATGTAGACAGTGCAATGCTATTACAATCATGAGAAATCTGTGTTTACAGGAATCTGCAAAGACGAAGCACCCTCAACTGCATTATGAGTCGAAACTGTACATGCTCCTTCAGGGTGGCAGTAAGTAAAATCCACAGGCTTGCATCCCTATCTCAACATTTAAATAGTAGGGTGTTGTATCACCGCATGTTCATTATATGATGAAGTGTTGATCTCTTGTTTGTGTTCCTGTTCCATATGATGCAGCTGGCATTCCTCATATCAAATGGTTTGGAGTAGAAGGTGAATACAATGTTATGGTTATTGACCTTCTTGGCCCAAGTTTGGAAGACTTATTCAACTATTGCAATCGCAAGTTCTCATTGAAGACTGTTTTGATGCTTGCAGATCAAATGGTTGGCTGATTTCTTTGAATTGTAGTGTCTTCAGATGAGCTGTTATACTTAGCTTGACATGTGTATTTTCTCACAGATAAATAGAGTGGAGTACATGCACTCCAGAGGTTTTCTCCATCGTGATATTAAACCTGACAACTTTCTGATGGGCCTTGGACGCAAGGCAAATCAGGTATTTTTGGTTAATTAATGCTTTTGTCAGTTTATGTCTGATGCTCGTGATTAGGAATCGTTCCATTTTTGACCAAATTTTATGCTTTAACCCTGGTGTCCCTCATATCAACGAGTCTGCTATTCTAGTAAATGTTTATTTTCCATGTCATTCAAAGTCTGCTATGGATCTCAGTTTCTTCTGGCAACTAGGCGTTTTTGCATTATTTGATATCCTTCCCTCTGAACATATTTGTCAGCATTGCATGTCAGCTTCCCCTTGGTATGCCATCTGTCTAGATGTTGAACTCTTTATCATTAATGGTCGCAGTGTACGCTACTATGCTGGACTTATGTGTCCCTTTTTTGGTATGTGTTAGAATCTCTATAAGCTAATTAGTAGTCCTTATGCGCCATCTTAGCATGTCATCGTACCAACTTTAGAAGAATAAAAGTGCATCATTATTATCATTGCAAAAAGGGGTTACTTGTAGTCTCTAACAACTTTTTGTCACAAAAGTTCGCTTTTATTATTCTCATTCTTTTGCCTCCCTCACACTCTCTCTCCTACGGTCTACGAAGGATCTCTTCTACCCATCTAGTGTCTCTGCCTCTTTAAATATCATTGTCCTTTTCCCGGCATAACTTCACAAACAAACCTGCCTTGCCATGTTTCCCTGAGTCCCCACCGTACCCAGGAAAGACGGTTGCTGATTGGTTTATACGTGTGGGTAGTTTTGGCTTGCGTGTCTAGATGGTGCCTGGAGAGAGGGAGATGGGGAGAGGCGTGTTGAATGGAGGAGTTGTGGATTGATTTTGTACCAGGTGCCCCTTGTTAAATCACTCTACCTTTATGCTCGTGGCAGGAGGGTCGGTTTTGTTTGGGAAGGTGAGGGCATGGGAGACGGGTCCAGGGGAAGGATGGATACGACCCCAAATTGAAAACTTTCACAGCACGAAAGGCAAGTGCTGGCAGCCTGGCAGTGGAGGAAGCTAGATTTCTGATGATTGTAAGGGAAAGGAAGGGGCTGTGAAGTTTCTATTTTGCTGTTGAATGGGTCTGTTGGCAATTCTGCCACGTTGCACATGTTTGTCGGAAGCTCGGTAAAGTGGTGGGGGCGATGGACAAGATGTGAATATCTCGTAGTTTTATATAGAAGAGGTAGCTTAGTAATGTAGTGAAAACATATTTTTCTCGAGTAATTCCTGGTGTTCCAACGAGGAGCTCTCTTCAATTTTTACATCAGTTATATAATGAAGAATGACAATGGTTTCTTCGTTGTGCTTGGAATGATTAGCTAACCATCTTGATTAGTGATCCTCGCAGCTTTTGCTGGATAGAATTGTTTGGAATGATGTTGCAATTGTCCTGATCTGAAATTCAGTCATGATAATCATAAGCCGTATGACTATGTACACTTTGTGCATAATTCTTCAGCTCTTCAGTTGTAATTAGAAACTTTTTGCCCATCACTGGTATATACTGTGTGGGTTGCATTTACTGTTTCCTTGCGGTTTAATTTTGTTTTTGGTCTACCATGCCATGTATAGTATATCTCTATTTGTGCACTTATCAATGTTACTGAAATTCAAATGCATATCTCTTTTTTCTTTCTTAGCACGCCTTCTTTGATGGGAATTATGTAGGTTGGCAGGTGGCTGTGTTATTATTCTATGATCTGGTATATACTGAAATTATTTCCATCTTTCAGCTTTAGGTGATTATGGACTATAGGAAAACCTTCGAGTACTTCTTATTTTTAGTGAAGTTGTTGGAAGTCAATACTTCAATGCAACAATGCATTTAGGGTCAATCTCGGAAACAACCTCTCTGTTTTCTTAAACAGGGGTAAGGTTGCGTACGTCCTGACCCCCGAGCACCCCCATTAGTTGTTGTTGTCCTTTTTTCGTGTGCTGAGCCTCTCAAGTTGTAACTATACTTTCCTATTACCTAGCATCATTGCCCCTTTCAAAATGAAATTTTGGCAATCATCGTACAGGAGAGTTTTGAGAGTTAATATGGTGAAACGTGTCAGAGGTTCAAATCTTGACACAGAACAAGTTCTGAGGACTGTGGTTGACTGAAACTTTTTTATCCATAGTCTTGCATTTCATTTCATTTTTTGAGGATCCATTTGGTTCGAAATTTCATGCTTAGTTACTGACTTACTCCTGGCTATGTTCTCGATTGCAGGTTTACGCTATTGATTTTGGTCTTGCAAAGAAATACCGTGATCTACAGACACACAAACATATACCATACAGGTAGCCCACTGTGTTCATATGTTCATATGGCATTGGTCAGTCCATAATTGAGTATTCTATGGTTCTGCTGTGTGGTACTGGAAGATTGTTGAACTTGTTGTCTGATTAGATTGTGTGTCTAAGCGGAACATTCTAAGTGGATATAAAAGGGTTTTGATTGCTGTAAGATAATCCTTTAGGCAGATATCTTTGGAAAGCAGCAAAGGCACTTGCATGCTTTAGTAGTGTAGTGTGAGTGGCATACTTGGACTTAGTGCATTGTGTTAAATGACTTCAGGAAGGTTGGACGGTCTCCTCTCTATCTTATTTTGGTTTCCAAGAATAAGCGTGCTTGATTTTTTAGTAGTTAGATACCATTGTCAGATAGAATATATGCCCGTCTCCCAACAAAATAAAAATTTGTATATCGACATACTGAGAGTATGAGTGGTTTGTAAGTGATGTTGACCTTGATATTCTTCGAGAAGCGGTCAGGGCATTATGGCTGTAAGTGATCACATCAAAGAGCTTTAAAGGAATTGTTGTGAGTTTAGAGCATGTTGGCGATACTTTAGCTTCCTATTTGTTGTAGGTAGCTCTTTTAAATTATTTCGCATCCACCATGACTCACTTCATTTGCCGGCGTCACAACTTTATCACTTTCTTTGAGGGTTTTATGGTTCCCTTGACAAAGTTAATTGCACAGAGTAATTTTGATTTGGAGTGTAGCCTTTTTGTGACCCTGAGATAATCTGGCCGGGGCTATGTTGGTGTGATTTCTGCTCCTGTATTTAAATCTTTTTGGCCTTTGGTTGGTTCTGGGGGCGACTCCTTGTTTTCCATTTTGATACGAATTGCTTTCAGATCCTTATGTGCCAGCCAATTATATTCTGCAGAGAAAATAAGAATCTGACGGGGACTGCTCGTTATGCTAGTATCAATACTCATCTTGGTGTTGGTGCGTTACATTTGACCCTTCACATATGGTTCTTTCTTTTATCTTGTCTACTGAATTATTCTCGTTGGATTTTATTGGATATGGACATTTTCATCTCTATTTGGTATTTTGGGTGCGTTGGAAACAGAGCAAAGCAGAAGAGATGATCTGGAATCTCTTGGTTATGTGCTGATGTATTTTTTAAGAGGAAGGTACAACATCAAATATTAACATTGCCATTTTGACTTTGTTATATTTTCTGGTTGTGGTTCATCCTAATTGACTCGTGATTGCTTATCTAGCCTTCCATGGCAGGGCTTGAAAGCAGGTACTAAGAAACAAAAGTACGACAAAATCAGCGAAAAGAAAATGCTCACTCCTATCGAGGTATGTTATGTTGACATTTCAGCAAAGTACTCTTATTCAGTAGCTGTGCTCTTGGAAATAATGCTAGATGAGTAGATGACCCATTTTACCTATGAATCACTGGTAGGTGCTTTGCAAAAATTATCCCTCAGAGTTCACATCATACTTCCACTATTGCCGGTCACTGCGATTTGAAGACAAGCCAGACTACTCGTATCTCAAAAGGCTATTTCGAGACCTGTTTATACGAGAAGGTGCGTCTAAGTTATTTCAAGCGATGAACATTTTTGCTTATGATTATCAGTTCTCCACAATCTGGTTGGACCTGTGTCTTATTAATATACCCTAAATGTGGTTATTGGTGCAGGCTACCAATTTGACTATGTGTTTGACTGGACCATACTCAAATATCCACAGATTGGGTCTAGTTCTAGATCACGGGTAAGTATCTTGGTTTTGTTATGACCTTGTCCGGTGTTAATCAACATTTGTCTTATATGGTTTTCTCGTCTGCAGCCAACTGCTAAACCAGCCTTGAATCCTGGACCATCTGCAGAAAGAGCAGAAAGAACCACAGGTTTGTTGTTTCCACAACTTGTTACTTGTAGAGTTACTGTACAAACCATTCCCTCCCTTAAACACAGGGTTTATGAAATGATTGAGCGAGCTAAACACATTATACAAATTGCTCTTTTGGTATTCCATAATTGGTAGGTAGTGACTAGGTTTTCCCATATATGATGTTTATTTTCCAGTTGGCCAAGAATTTCGAGATAAGTTTTCTGGTGGAGTTGAAGCATTTGCCAGAAGAAATAACTCAAGTTCTGGTTTGCAAGGTGATCATTTACGTCATAGATCATTTGATGATCCATCTTCTAAGGACGTGGTAAGTTATGTTTTGTTGCTCTGGTTTGTCTGTAGAGCAAGTTCTAATTATTAAAACAGTGAAACTATGGTGGTTTTGATAGGAATTTCTAATTATTAAAACAGAGAAACTATGGTGGTTTTGATAGGAATTGTATTCTTTGATTGCAGCAACTTGATTCTGACAGAGGTCGCAGTTCTCGGAACAACAGCACTTCAAAGAGAGCAGTTGGCTCAACAAGTAGGCCAAGCTCTTCTGGCGAGCCCAGTGCTAGCCGATCAAGTCGTTTGCTGTCATCAAGTGGCCGTCTGTCTACAACACAGAGGATCCAACCTGGGTATGAGCCAAAGACGTCTGCTCTTGCTCGTGCCTCTGCCTCAAGACCTGTTCGAGATGAAGCCCTACGGAGTTTTGAGTTCCTGTCAATTGGCTCAGGAAAGAGAAAGTGATCATACGCAGCATTCTTGTTAATGTGCCTCCTGCAAACAAAGAAAAGAATGAAGATGAGACAGCCTGCGTTTTGGGAGGTATCACATGGGTTGTCATTGTGGAATGTAAATGATCACCTCTCATCCACGTTTGAAAAGCACCATGAGTTATCTCATTTCCTTCGTATGATTGTGCTCTGCTAGATCTTTCACCATTAGAATGCCGTGTAAGCTTCCCACTTGAAACAAAGAGAGAAAGAGAACCTCCTTGCACTGGGAAGTTGTTTATATGTTGAGACTTGTACGCTTGACGACGGTTGTAACAAGTGTTATTATGACAAGATATAATGAGAAACTTTGTCCAAGACCTGCTCGTACAGACTATTGTACCTTTACACAGCATATTTTGTCACAGCAAGCTTTTGCTAATAATGTGATCATTGTTGGCATGTGAGGCCAATTATGCAAGCTTTCTCCCGATTTGCCGTGTCTGACCCCAAGTCAGTTGGACTTCGGGGTTTCGTTAGTACTACTTAGTAGCTTAAAGGGAGTAAGCTTGTGGGAACAGTATGAGTAGCAAGATGTCTTTGTTCGAAGTTTTTTTTTGGTTTATACAAGAACATCATATTAAATTAAACGTCTACAAGGTTCATTGCTAGTTGTTCACATACAAATTCCGAGCGAAGGATAAAGTCTAATTGAAGTAAAGTACTAGTAGCTAAGTGTCCTTCCCATAGCTGATTACAAAATGCTGGCATTGAGTTGAGTTCTTCCTTGTCAAAAGCCCCCTCTCTCGCGCTTCTTGCTGGTGTGTCTGCAACTGCATTAATCGATCTCTCGCGCATGAGCAAGATCCTTCTTTGTTTTTGCGGTGGATTGCGTCCTTGGGCTCCAAGTCTGCCAACGAGTAAATACCTGCAATCCTCAACCAAAATGTGATAAGGAGTAACTGTGTCAGTGGGAATGATAGCCTTCAAAGCGTGAAGGCAGTCAGAGGTAATGATGAAATCGTTGCCAAGGGATGCTGGTGAATTTCTGATCCATCTTAGGGCTAGGGTGATCCCCTCAATTTCACTAGTATGTGTAAAAAAATCCCTTAAGTGGCAACTATGAATCGTGAGTTACAAGTTACAACCCCATCTAGTGTATCTTACACCGGATCCTGGTGCGACATCAGCCTTGTTTTGCATAAATAATCAGCTGGCCTGAGCTAGCGCATGAGCTGACCATTTGAATTTGATGACTAATACTCTTTTTTTGTGAGAACCGATGACTAATACTCTTTCTAGCATGATTAATAAGTTTGGTGATGAATAGGAGTCGTAATATGAATAATAAAGTTTGGTAAATAATAGAGATTCTCATATTACTAACTAGTGCAATACCCGTGCGATGCACGGTTTTTGAAAATAAATGTTTTTTTAGTTATTGATTATTAACTATGTTGTATTAATAAATCTGATATGTTCTCGAACATAAAAACAAAAATCTTATATGTTCTCTCAAAAACAAAACTTATATGATGAAAAGTTGTTGTACCATGTTAATTTTAATTTATTTTTCATGTATAGAAAAATTTATGTACACCCGTCTTAGTGTGAGACGGGTTTGGTCAAATGACCCAAAAGTTTTTCTTTTCGTTTTTTTTTTCAAAAAATTGTTTTTTTTTTCAAGTCTATACAAATGAAAAATGACCCCCATACAATTGAAAAATGACCCCTATACAACTGAAAAAATGACCCCCATACAACTAAAGTTAAAAACTAAAAAATGACCCATACAACTGAAAAAATGACCCCCATACAACTGAAAAATGACCCCACATACAACTGAAAAAAGACCCCAATACAACTGACTGAAAAAATAACCCCCATACAACTGAAAAATGACCCCAATATAACTGACTGAAAAAATGAACCCTATACAACTGTAAAATGACCCCCATACAACTGCAAAATGACCCCCATGTTAAAACTGAAAAATAACCCCATACAAAATGAAAAATGACTCCCAATGTTAAAACTGAAAAATGACCCACATACAACTGAAAAATGACCCCATACAACTGAAAAATGACCCCATAGTAAAAAAAAAAATTCAAAAAAAAATTTCAAAAAAAAAAAAGAAAACCGTCGCACACTAACCTTAATTTGAGACGGTCTCACCCAAATTTTTGTGTTTCATGTATGACCGATTCTTTACAACTTTAGTGTAATTGAATTTTCTTTTTATTTTTGAGTGTAGTTATTTGAGTTCTGTTCATTGTATTTTTTCTTCCAGCAATCAACTTGTGAACGTATTTATTTTTTTTACAATAAAACTGAGCTGAACTATGAAAAAATGTAAGATTTTGTGCTGTATGTAGTTTAATTTATTGATTCAAATTTTTTTTAAAATTTAAGTTCTAATTAATGAAAATTAATCTTTAATAAATATATTTGATATTTTTTTAAAAAGATACCCTAGTACGAACATTAACTTAAAGATGATTAGTGGGGCCAGTGCACCCTATTTGATATTATGTTAAATGTTTTTTATTACCTTCTGAAATAAAATTATACACATTAATTATTAATTAAACATAGGGTTGAGGTTTCATAATTGACTGGGCCGCCATATTATAAAACTCTCATTAAAAATATATTTAGGATTGATATCATGCAATATATTAACAATAAGATAATAGTAGAATTATTGCACTAAACTCAGATAATTCTTTAAATTTTTTAAAAAGGATACACCTGTTTATTGTATAAACAATAACTTAAAGATTAATAGTGGAGTTAGTGCACCCTATTTTACATTATGTTTAATGAAATTCCATGATCTGTTGAAATAAAATTATACACATTATTTCTACATTTAACATAGGGTTGAGGTTTCATAATTGAGTGTGCCGCCATTACATCCAATAACTCTGATTTTAATTATATTATAAAAAATTTCCTATAGAGATATTAATATTTAGATAAATTTATAAATAAAAACTAAACTAATCTAAACCGGGTTTAACTTAGTTCATTTAAACTGAACTGGACTGTGTTCATTAAAACTGAACTGAACTA
>ONZK01003439.1:2955-14114 GCA_900322385.1 Pharnaceum exiguum
GGGGGGGGGGGGGGGGGAATACCCATTTCAGACAAGCACTTACTCAGTACAAAAGTAGAGAGGAAAGAGGACTAGAAACTGGACCAGCCTTTACTTAAATGTTGATAACCACTCACACCATTAAATTTTTCCAGCAACCATATAGATATGCAGAGTTAGATTGGATCATATTTGTGTTAACGAAAACCTTCCCTAACAATGTTTTTTTTTTTTTGTAAAACCTCGTCAGTGGTTGAAACTTAAGAGATGAGCACTTATAACATCCTACCTGTGTATCAAGTTCTTAACATCTTGTCCATCAGATCTTACAATTAGCTTCACCAAGTAAAAAGAAGAACACTAATAGATGAGCCAATCAGGTCACTTACAGCCAATGCATCATAATGAAGCCCGTCATAGATTAGCATAACTCTTTCACTGAAGTTTCGGTCCTGTTTCATTTGCAAACCACTGATGATAAGTTGTGGCATCTTTTTACAAAAATTTAATGCACTTATTACAGTCAGCCAATACACTAACCTGTCCATACAAATCACATCTAGTGGTTTGAATGTCATAGGCAGCTATTTCTCGTCCATAATAATCAGCTAATATTGAAAGTTCGATAGCACCTATACAGAGGAGGGAGGAAAATGGCAGATGAACTTGATAAATACATCAACAATTGGCTTTACAGAAAATTAGAAGATATACTCATGACAGTGTGTTGTTTACTACTATTGTAATGGTAATATATGGAATATATATCCAAATAAAGGTAATTTACTCATGACGGTATGCTAACTTGCTTCATATAAACCTCTTCTAATTCCCTTTCTCAAGAATACGGGAGGAAGTGATTAATGAAGCAGTGGAAAGCAAACATTTTTTGGTCAAATCTTACATTAGCATACATAGTTTCTGCAAATGTTGACATGAACATTTTTCCTGTGAAAATAGAAGTTGACTGATCCACATGCCCCCCAAAATCAATGCAGCTACCCCGACGAACAACTTAGACCCTGGGAATCTACTTCAAGAATTTGAATAGCACAACAAGCTAGCGCTGACGAGTTTACAAATCATTATTCAAAACAAGAAGTTTATAGGGTCATGCAGGTATATCTACTGTCAGAAAGAACAGCTAGTGGTACAAAGACCAATGATCACCATATCAGGTAATAGAGTGTCAAATGTACGGCAACGAGAAGGGAAAATTGTCTGCATTATCATGTTTAAATGCGCTGAAACGTATTCAGCATCAACTCAGATTTTAAAACCTTATGCTGTTATGGTAACATTATCGCTATAGAAAGAGGTAGAACAAACTTAGCAACTTCAAACCTTGTATCAAAAGATACCATGTCCAATCACACAGATACTCCCTAGTATAAAGAGGCACAAACTTAAACTAACCTCCCCACTTGTCTGAATTGAGGATCCACTGGCTATATTCTCCATTTGGCTTCCCAAGAAAAGCTTCTGAGTACTTCTCTGGGTCACTTGACACAGTTGCAGCAATAACCTATTGAAGTTGAAACAAAAAAACTCTGTGAGCTTCTCAGTCACAAGAAAGAGGTAAAAACTGATACAGACAAAACGTACTCTACAAGAAAAGGGAAAATAAGCCTCAAATTCCAACTACTTATATCAACGCATCACATCTCATTTTTCCAATTAATCTTATACATAACCACCCTTCAACGACAAAAACAAGTTATTATCATTTTCTCCGTCAAGATCTTAACCAAAATTATCTTTCTAACAGCCTTCAGTATCGCTAACTTAAGGTTTCATGAAGCATAAACCATGGTTTCAAGTGCAAATATAACAGTGATCTAGAAAGAATCATCAGTCAAACACAGCTAAAAGATAGTTTAATGACATTAGCTCAGATCCAAACAAGATGTTTTCTTTTTTCTTTTTATTCATGTGCCAGATTGCTCTACTAAGCTGTATTCAGTGAGAGTTTTGACGTGGGATTGTAGATATATCCTCGTAGATTTATCATGTCTGCAAAGAGTGCGTCTGTTGCCAGAAGTGATGCACACAAAAGGCAAATATGGACACAGCAACACACATGAACATCGTATCAGAGGAAAAATAAGATATTCAGATACAGTTTGAGTGCCAATTCAAGGTTCTTCAGTTCAACCCTATCCGAGTAGCTTGAAAACACAATCTAGTTCCTTAATCAGTTGTTATAACTGCTAAGTGTATAAGCAAACAAATGGAGAACTAATTGGTGGACTGGAAGAGGCAAAGAGTTCAACCTGTCTTAACTCTGGGGCTTTAATTTTGTCATGATCCATAACATATCTGCGCATCAACAAACCATATAAGCGTACAAGATTAAACGGAAAGTTTGAAAAGATGCTCATTATGCAAACAGAAAAACCCTACTTAGCTATTTAAAGTTCAAAGTTTACCCGACAGCATTGAAAAGACAGCTATTGTCAGATGGGATCACACGTCTTACAATAATTCCGTCCATTACAAATACCTGGAAAAAACGAATAATCACAATCAGTTCATCAAAAACTCATAGAAAGTCGACTGTAAGCTAAGTCCTAAGATGAGAACTGAGAAGCAAATCCAAGTTCAGATCCGAATATAAGATGGATGCACACTAATAATCAAATTCAAAACTAAATACAAGGTGACAAAATGTCCTGCAGGGAGTACGTACGGTGCAAGATACAGCACAAACTATTAGCTACATACAATAGCTTTCACAAACAAGCACAACTTTGAACTTCCTTAGTAAGCCACAGAATTTCAGAGCCAAGTAATCATGCACCCAAGCTGATGTTACACTAGATATCTCCCAGGACAAGTTCTCAACACATACATACACATTGTGCAGGATGAGAAGACATTCAGCAAGATACCGTAGACTCGTAGTTGTCGCAAATCAATCAAATCCAACACAGAAAACAAAAGTCTGATAAAATTGATATCAACAAAATGAACCCTAACATACAAATGGGGTTCACTACTTCTTTTCTGGCACTTACATATGCAAGATTTCTCCCAAATCATACATACAGACACAAGTACACAACTACAAGAGTTGACCCACACATACAAAACAAAACAAAAAAAGTTACAGTAACAAAAATTACCCTCACCATGTAACCAACCAAGCCAAAGAAAAAAGCTCAAATTCAGACACAAAACCAAACAAAAAAAAAAACAGAAAACCCAGATGATATTCAACAGCCAACATAAGAAAAGACAGAAATTGAAACTTGCAGCTGAAGCTATACCATTCCAATACATTATACATACATTCAAACATGCAAGAAACAAGTAAAGTTGCAAGAACCAAACTTTACCAACTAACTAGATCGATCCACCAACAAAAGAAAAGAACCCAACTCACTAACTAATTCAGCTAAAGACTTCAAATTATATCATAACATTAAAGAATTTACATGGGATTTGAAGATTGAAGCACTTACTATAGTATAGTAGAAGTAACTTGGCTTTGTTTGTTTGTTTCTTGTTGACTATCTTTCTTTCTTTCTATTGCTTTATCTCTCTGTACAGAAAATGGGTAATGTTGTGTATTATTTATATGCAAAATGAAGTGTGGTAAGGGCAAAGAATCAAATGAGATTCATTCCTGTATGAAATCTTCTAATACAATGTTTGTGTTTTCCTTTCAAATTAATTAATAATGAAGGACAGAAAAGAAAAGATATTGGGTTGGGTTTAATTTCCAGGTTGATATGTTCTGTTCTGTTATGTTTGTTGTGGCCTGTGGGTTTGTTTTCTTGCTATTGTTTTGGACTTTCCCTTTTTTTGTTTTTGAAGATTTATTTATTACTGTACAGGAATTTCCTTTTGTGGAAGGACCACCCACCCGTGGGGGGAAAGAATAATCAGTGTGGAAATGGGAACTTTTTTTACCGGTGGAAATGGAATGTTGAGGTGGCAGTAGTTATCTTTATCAGAAAGTAGGCATGATTGGGTCTTTACTTTTTCTCCAGTGGATAAATTGGTACGGAGTATTTTTTACCTAAGGGGTTTTATTTAATAGAAGACTTGGTTAAACGAATTAGGAATTTGGTCTAAAGAAAAAAGGAATTAGGAATGATACAGCTTTATGATTTTTGTTACCAGAAAAGAGTGATTTTTAACCATATTAGAACTTTTCATGTAAAGCATGGAATATGTACCCTGTAAATCTGTAATAAGGTTAGATGAACGTAGACGTTGTCTTTCTCTCATTTCATTGATATGATATGATATGGCCATTATATTCTGGAGATTATGGATACCAGAAAAATAAAAAATTGAGATCAATCGAAGGTCCACTGAATGGGTAGCGTTTTCTTTTCTTTTTTTTTTTAAATGGCGGGAAGCATTTGTTGTTTCTACTCATCAAATGGACACGGTTCTTGCATCATACACTAAAAATGTTATGAATATGATAATATTACTCACTTGAAAATCGGAGACAAATCGAAATGATGAGAAGCTCAGAACCTATATCCCGTATGAAACACCATGTAAAATGCGCCTTGAAAATCTGAAGATGGATTTTAATGTTAGGAATGATTGTTGAAAATGATTGAAACACACATTTTATACATGAAAATGATTGAGAATAATGTTATAAAACAGGAAGCTTATAATCTAACTATCAAGGCTAGAAAACGGGAGCTCCCTCATTTTACTTTGTAATTATCCGGTGAAGGTCCGATGTTGTAACCATTTGTCAAAAAAAAAAACATTAAACTTTGTTGTGGCATCCCCTAATGTTAAGCTATGGAAAAGTCTAGTCCTTTTTGCTTTACTTCCTCTTTCGCTTTGCTTGTTTTTTAGCTTCATTGGCAGGGGGTAAAACAATTGTTGGAATTCATAATGTGATGGCATTCAAGTGATGATACAGTTGCTTTTGGAAGCCGAGTATCGACTATAAATAAGACAAGGAAGAAAAGAGAGCACATTGCAGAGGGCACAAATGGTCGTTGAGGAAGAGGGAAGACAAGGAAAATGAGCAGTGTGAGAGTCGAAGGAAAACAGAGGGCTGGGAAGTATATTTCCTGTCTCATCTTGTTTCAACTGTCAGGAGTGTTCATGTCCAGCTGCATTAATGTGCCTGGGCACAACTGCACAAGAGACATTGAGGGTTGCTTTAATCAGCTCCCTCTAAATATGGCTAACACAAAGGAATTATGAGCAACAGATGCTTCATGCTGATGGGAGTGGGGGAGACAATTCAAGAACGAGCAAGAACACAAGCATGCAGAAGTAAGCGGTTACGGATTTACGACAATCATCTGGGCCAAGAATCGTCAGTCACTGCAACTACGAAGAAAAAAGTTGAAAAAAAAAACCCTAAGATAGCCGATGCTCCATGGCTGACAAACAATCTTATTGACTTATTTCCATGTTGGAAAGGAAATGAAAGGTGAACCTAGAGGGCAGCGATGCACTCAATCTCAACCTTGGCATTCAAAGGCAAAGCTGCAACCTGATAGGTCGATCGAGCTGGAGGTGTGGATGGAAAATCTGCAACAACAGAGATCAACATTGCTCAGGCTTGTAACAATCATAAGACAGGTGCTGAGCCTCAGAAGACAACTAAATTCAGCTAAGACTCACATTTAGCATATATCTCATTCACTTTCTTGAAGTCGTTCAAGTCAGCCAACCTGCGACAAATGGAATCAAAGTGAATTTTGTATGGCTAAAAATGTATTTAGGAGAATTTATTAACTCCAGTTCTAGAAGTACAAAAACAGAAGTGTTGATTAAGTTGTCACTTACATAATAGTTGTTTTGACAACTGATGAATAGCTTGCACCACTAGCTTTCAGTATTTCACCCATGTTCTTGATGACCTGCAATACAAGTTAGCTCAAATGTGTTAATAGCCAGTTCGTCTTCACTCTTTAATGACCAACTATCTAAAAAATACACCATCGAACTAATTTCGCCATGTGCAACTCACGTTTGCTATGCTCAAGTTTCAATTTATACAAAAAATAGGGGGGCAACAAGCAATCTTTTCTGATTTGTACAGGCAGGATCAGAAGTACATACACACAAACATGGGCAGCTTCACAGTGCAAAATTATTCAGGCCTGCTGACACATGCACACACCCTGTAAGTAATAAAGAAGGGGAGAACAATGAGATCAATGGGCAAGTGCGACCCACTACAAAAGCTATGAGATGGTACCAAGTCCATCTAGGACATTGTGTTGTCTGAAAGACACTTCAACAATGGAAATTAATAGCTAGATCAGCTGTAAATACGGAAAGAAACAGCAAGCACAAATCAATACAATATTTTTTTTTACTGCAAGGCGCTGAGCCTAAGATGCCACATCAGGATGGTAGTCCAACACACAGGAATATCACCCTCGCAATACTCTAGGCAGATAGAACATACACATGCACTTTTGACCTTTTTTGGATAAGGACCACTTCTCCGTTTCTTTTCTTTGGAGGGTGTGGCGGGGGAGGAGGCTCAGGAAAAGGCTAATGTCATAATAATAGCAGCCGATCTAACCAGTAAAGCAATTCTAAGATCTCAACTGTTAAGAATACCCAAGGGTGAAGTACAAAAACTGAATCAGGAAGCCCGTAAAATTCAGCCTTAAGAAGCAGCTTGTCAAGCCACTGCCCCAAGCAAGGGTTGTTTATCATACAAAATGCTCAACTGACGGTGATGAGTAAGACAAACTTCACCTTCACAGGTGAAAAACCTTACAGTAAATCAGTTATGGTTAGTACAGCTGAAGTCATAAGATCAAACCAATAAATCCTGCATTGTAAATCTTCTAGCCAAAGATAAGTTTTGAACTGTACACAAATGATAATCAGACCCTCTAGATATCAGATGCATCAAAACTAATCACTTGAGCATCACTCATGGGAGTATCTTCCATTGAGGGAAAAAGAAAACACCAAAAATAAAAAACATTACCTTGAAGCAATACATGACCGAACTCAGACACACAACTTAACAGAGGGCAATTCAATGAGAACAAGCCAAAGGTAACAAATTACTTATCAAAGGCAAAGCAATTCAATGAGAACAAGCCAAAGTTGCCAAATTTGTGCTTACCTGGTCAGTTTGCTCCTCTACACTGTCCGATACGAATTTCCCAGTCTGCATTCAAAATATAGTTTTGCATCAGCATGCAAGTTTTACAACATAAAGTCATAAATAGATTACCAACTCAATTGAGCATTGCAACCTCCGGAATTAGGCCAAGACAACCAGACACAAACACCAAGTTCTTTGATTTAATAGCCTGCGAAAGGGAGGCTAATGCCGCAGGAGCCTTCTCTGTTGAAACAACCTCTTTTAAACCTGTATATGATGTAAAGACAAAAAAGTCAAACCCCATATACAAAGCTGATACCAACCATCAACATCAGGGTAAAAGCATTTGAAACTAGAGCACTTCTAGTAGAACAAAAACAATGATGCCGGTATCACGAGATCAATATCTCGCATAATGGCAAAGCCTAGATACCCATGTTATCTATAAAAAAATAATCAATATCTCGCATAATGTCACACAATCTTCCTTCACAGCGTAACACCAGAATTTATTACCAGAAATACATGCTTCAAGCATCACTTCAGAAATCACTATTTTCTTCTGAATAGGGAAATGAATCATTGATGTCTGCTTTAAACTGCTTTGTTAGATCGACAACCAACAACCCTTCTCACCCATATAATTTACCAAACCCTTCATATACCCTCTAGCCAGACAAAATAAATATCGAACAAACCCACTTTGTAACCAAACAAAGAAATGTTTAACCAACCACTAATATCCCTAATCTCTACAAGTAGATTAGATAGTACTTCCCTATATCAATCACTCCATTTAATTCTTATGCAGATTGTCGACACTCTTGACCTAGAAGCACTAAATAATACCGAGTTCTTTTTGTTTCTTTTTTTCATTTGGAAGGGCAATAACCACATATCAGGTAATAATTAAACAGTGCTCATGACAAGGAAACCTTAGTCAAGCATATCTCAAAAGTAACTAAATTCTCCTTAGTTGGGCTAATGGTGCTGCTATATACACCCCTAGGAAACATACCTTCCTAGCACCATCTTTTTGTAGATAAAATTAGCCCTCACGTCAAAGAACGGTCTCTCCGTAGGACTCATCGTAACCCCTCTCTAAGCTCTCTTGCTCTGTGTATCCTGATTCCTGACCAATTTTGAGTTCCTTTATGTCATACTGGTAGTCTGGTACTATGTACCCATCCTTGTTCTCGATTTCAATAGGTAGCACGGAGATTATTGTCCCTCAGCTTATAATCATTTTAGTTAATTTTGTAATTGTGCAGCTATTTTATGAGTATTGAGCGAAATTGTTGTCCTTATTACACCAAGATTTCATTCAAGTTACAACTTCTGTTAATAAGTTGATTTTAACAACCCATCACCTCCCACACGTCACCTCTAATCCTTTTTTAGATAACATGGGTATACAAGAAAAATCCCATGTCACAGAAGTTAACGACCACGAAAACCACCAATGTCTGTGAGCAGCACATCTTTAACCCAGCATAGCAAAGGTTGACACTATCAATGTACTGGTCAATATTCAAGGGCGAGCAAAAGTACCAAATCAAAATTTCGAATGACTAGTTCACAAAAAATAGCAACGAACCTTGAATGAAGGATAACTTGGGAAGGTAGAAAATGCGGCTGCAAATAGCACTAAGGGTTTTTAATTTCCTTAAAACGTGGTCAGTTGAATGAAGAATGAATAACCTTCACACTCACAAATGTGAATCTTTTCGTTTTCTTATCAAACAAATTAATGATGAACAGACCACTAGCATTGTCTACTCTGAGATGATCAATCACTTACCCTTCTTCCATAACTGCCCAAATCCGCAACCCATCTTTAACCCTAATTATCTATACACCTCCCTCACTGAAGCAAAGGCAGATTAATAAATGTTTCGGACAATCAATTAACTAAAACAAAGAACTATCTACGCATCCTACGGTCTCAAACACAGAAGCACAAATGCACCCAGTTAAAGGAGTTGAAGCAATACTGTATACATAGTAATCCATCCTCTTCATCATGATATTAAGAAAACCTTCTTGCAGGCGCACCCACAGCACTGTGAAACACACAAGTGTACAAATGAAAAACAAGGAATAAGAACTCCATAAAGCCCACTGATCTATCTAATATCTAAATCCTCATATTAGTACCCTTCAGTGTCAAACCTACCAAATGAGCAGCCCACTTCACAATACATAAAGGATATCTTCAAAAGATTTCCACCAAACCTCCCCCATGAATCGAAAACCCTTTATACTTAGACCCTAAACCAACTTTATTAAAACTTTTGAATATGAACTTTCAACCAAGACTCGTTGATCTAGTAGGAATCATCTTTTCCACACAGTAGAACAGGGGCCGGTCGGTTTCCCTGAAGGTTACGGAGCATACTTTCTTCACTTGTATGATCCCAATCACTCACCTGACATGTGTCAAGATGGTGAAACCAAGTGCTAGGGCTTTGAGCCCTCCTTAAAAAGATTAAAAACAAATAACATATTGAAAGCAAAACCTCATAACCTTCTGATTTCAATGAACCCACATCGATGGACAATCAAGTTACTAAACACTCCATCTAATCATCTCTATACAACCACTAAATTAAACCCCAACTCACTAACAAAACAACAATCTTTTCCATATCACTACTCATGCCACTTACAATACATACAACAACAACAACAACCGAGTGTAATCTCCATTCATGGAGGTGCTCCGGGGTCAGGATGTACGCAACCTTACAATATATACATTAACATAAACTCAAGAAAAAAATGCAATGAAAAGAACTGAAAGAAGTCAAACCCAAAACCCAAACATTTACAAAAATGTACAGAATGTATCAATATAGATCATGACTGACAAGCCCACTTTACCATCATCATCATCACTGAATATAAAAGTAAAACCCACTTATGAAAACTCCATCTCTATACCCTTGACCACAAAACTAAACACTACCCAGATGAATAAAATCTATTTCTCACCAAACCTTTTCAACAGCAACAAAAAAACAACATTTCCAACATTTCCAATCAAAGCACATGCAAAGGAAAGAAAGGGTACAAGGAGAAGTGAGTGTACTGTTAGTGTTGGCAGAGGAGAATGAGCAGCAAATGAAGGGTTTGGACTTTCTCCAGAGGCTAGTTGAAATGCATGCAACACCTGCAGTGACTGGGGCTTTTGCTGTTGTTGCTGGAAAGTGGAAGTCAACGTTTTTCACTGCACACCAAGCCATTGTAGTCTACCCTCTCTTCTATCTGACTTTGTGTCTTTCTATCAAAAGTCAACACCAGAACAATACTCCGTAACTGTCTTAACTGAGAAATAAGTAGTAAGTGCTACCACTTTTTTGTCAATAGGCAACATTATTGGAAATACTCTAGAGTCTCAAGTATGATCTCATGATAAAACTTTACAAAATCACTAATAAAGTTGGTCCTTTGTTTGAGATTTTGTTAAAGTACAAGGGTGGTCATCAGCTTACTTGAATCAAAATTGATTTTTTTTATTTATATAGATTAAATATCATAAAAAATAAATGTTGAGATTCCTATTGATAGAGATCAGATTTCCTTTATCAATTTGTTTTAATCCATTGTCAAAGAATTAAGGAATTTTTTTAAATTATTTTGAGAACACTTGGTTTAAGGAATTAGGAATTAGGAAGGTTAGAGGAATGCAAATCTTTCGTATAGAAGATCTCAGCTCAGGTTAGATGAACGTAGACGTTGCCTTGAGATCAGTAAGAAGGTTAGGACTGATTGTTGAATGAAATTTTTATACATGAAACTTTGTTGTGGCATCCCTTTTTTGTTTTTTACTTCCTCCTCTAGCTTCATTGGCACGATGGTTGGAATTCATAATGTGATGATACAGTTGAATTTGGCAGCCGAGTATGGATTGTAAATAAGACGAGGAACAAAAGAGAGCACATTGCAGAGGGCACGAATGGTCGTTGAGGAAGAGGGAAGACAAGGAAAATGTGCAGTTAGTCGAGGGGAAAAAAAAACAGAGGCCTGGTAAATATGTTTCCTGTCTCATCTTGTTTTAACTGTGAGAGGTGATCATGTCCAGCTGCATTAATTTGCCTAGGCACAAGAC
>ONZK01003439.1:37915-58896 GCA_900322385.1 Pharnaceum exiguum
GGTGCCCCCCCCCCCCCCTCTTTGCATTGCATTAAGTTTCTTCTTACTATACTGAACACCATTGCAGAACTGTAGCCCCCTCTCCCTGTATAGGCTCCCTAATGTTAGACGTACTCACCTGTACATTATCTTAGATAGGGCAATGTCAGGTTGCCTGCCTTAACTAGTTTTGCTCACAAGTCTTTTTCGTGACAACACCCTTTGGTATTTTTGTCTGATATCTGCTCTTCAAATTTTACAGGTTCATTACAACAGATGAGCTGGAAACTGCTATGAAGGAGTACGGAATCGCTGATGAGAATTGCATCAAAGAGATATTGGCAGAAGTAGACACTGATAATGTAAGCATTTTTTTCCTTCAGAAACTCAGTGGCCTTAACTGCTGAAATGCATATTTATTCATTAATCTCTTCAATGTGTTGACAGGATGGAAGAATAGATTATGAGGAGTTCTGCGCAATGATGAGAAGCGGTACCCAAAACCCTGATGCGAAGCTCATTTAGAGCTCTCTCTGCATACTCGAATTAAATTCTTTGGGTGAGGGCATGGTCAAGTGAGGCTGTCAATTAGACGTCAAATATAGTTCTGCGGTTAAATGCAAAAGTCAGATAATTTACTGTTGAGTTTTGCTCTGTAAAAAGCTTGTGTATACACAGTAAATTTGCGCTTTTTTTTTGTTATTATTTTTGCTTGAGTTGAAAGATTCTTTGGCCTTCGTTTGGATATTCAAAAAAGCATTTTGCTCGTAGAAGCTTAAGCTCTCATTTGTGGTATTCTGACATTTTGGCTGTAGAACATCCAAAAATACCCTGTAACATGCATCTTGTGTAATGCATCTTCTTACATCATCCTGTACGAATGTTCTTTTGTAAGTTCGGAAAAAGAATTCGTTTTCACTGATGTGTTAGTAATGTTCCAAACATATTGGAAGACCATGAAGGCAGTGTCCTACATTTTTCACATGAGAGCAAATGGTTGGCTAGTTTATATGAGTAAATGAGAGCAAACATATCTGCTTTACTCAGCAGTCAGCTCGTATATGGATCTGAGTTCACTTATTCTTGATACCATGTACTTGCGTTGCAAACATAGTGCCTTTTTTTTTGATGGATAGTGCCAAAATTTCGTTCGAAGCACTAGCTAGGGAGCTCTCATGATCCTTTGCTTCCTTCTTATCACGAGCTTATTCGTTATGGACAACAACGTCCGTCCTCACTTCTAAGTTCTAACCTTATATAATTAAATCATCGGAGGAAAGGAAAAACAACAAAAGCTAGACAGCCATCTAACCGTATAAAATTATGCACTTGAATTTCAGCTTCCTATGTCTGTAAATCTGTACGTAGGACAGATTGATATTTTACAAAAAGAAGTGCTCAGTAGTCAGTACTGATGATTTCGTTCCACTTCCACTAGAGGCTGTCAAATGTTGTAGACATATAAAAGAAAGCTTTGAAGTGACTGCAAAATAATATTGTACTCCCTTATGGATGGACACTAGACAAAATATTGAAACTGAATTGGATTTCTACAGATACATAGAAACCTCATCATCCTAACATAAACTTCCTGGTTAAAATTACTCTAAACAGGGGATCGGAGTACTGCTAATTTGGAGAAAAGAGTTCATTCATTCATGCATCACAATTTTCAACCGAAGGGGTTTGCCCCGAGTGCGAAAGGGACTTCTTCCTTCTCTTGATGCCTGTACGAGGTCGCCATTTTTTGGTTGGCGGACATTTCAGGCGGGTGATCACCGGTGAGTACGGCAGGATTACAAAATCATAGGTATCAGCCACTATAATAGTCAAGTCACGAGTACATTCGCCTGTTGTTAAATTGTAGATCCATAGTTGCCACTTATTGACTAGCAGAAATAAGAGATCATTGTGCAAGTGTATAGTCATTAGATCTACGCAGGCACACTCTTCAGTATATCTAACGAAATAGTCACAAGGAGAGTTAGTAAGCTTCTGAAGAATCTCCATAGTAGGTGGAATACTGAATACGCGCACCCATTGGTCTACAGCCTCATTGTAATCCTTCAGCATCCAAATCTTCACCTCAAAAACATAACCACAAGCGTAGTGAACACGGTCACCAGAAATTCCCAAACAACCTGGTAACTGCAGTAAATGGAGGAACAGGAAATGCTTTAGCTTTTGTTACAGTTTAGATTTGAGCTTAAGCGTAGGAAAACAATCACAAATCACCTTAATGCACGTATTTACCAAAGAACAATCCCATATTATGCAAGCCAATTTGAATCATAGGACTATTCTTTCACAGTTTTTAGGCCTAAACTTCAAATCGAATGATGACTCTATGCGAAAACTTACATTTACCGCCTATTTTTAAGGCTTGTCACTAAAGTGCAAGCAATCAAGAACCTTCGTCTTTTGGAGCTAATAGACAGACCTTCAGGTGCGGGATAGTCCCTAAAACAAAAAATTGCCTAGCCACACCTCTTTTTTTTTTAATGAACTTCCCGCTAGACCACCGCTATGTAAAGACTAAAGCTCAATAATAGAGTAGTACTTAACAACAAATACCCCGAATGCCCAAACCACTAGTTCGCATGACTTACACGGTTACACCACTACATTATGAAATGGAGGATGGGGAGGTAATACCTGCAGATTGTCCTTAAAACACTCAGTATTCGGTATATGGGGCAAATTGATTAGATTACATGACTCTTCCTCAACGTCAAATATTAGCATCTGGAAAGTTCGAGTCAGCCAATGACATTTCCCGTTCACAAATACATGCTTCTGCGGACAAATTCTCGACGGAAAACAATGAAATTCTTTCGAGAATCTCCATGTCCCCAGGTTAGAGTTGTAAATGACAAAAGAGCAAGAATTAGTGTTATCTTGAGAATGTCGTATCCCAACTAATGTATAACTAGCATCTTGAGGGTCGAAATAGAAGGCATAGGCTTTACCCAAACGGACTTCTCTTGGTGGCCTTAGAGGTATGCAATCCCTAGTCGCTGGATTGCAAATGTAGATAACTGATGCTGCATATGGACGTTCATGTGTTTCTCTGGCAGAATATCTATGGCATGGACCTGTAGTTGTAATTGTACATGGAGTTGTCACAAGGCTACGACAACAGATGATTCCGTTGGATGAACTAACCAACATTGTATTCTTATTAGGAATGAAATCCAACATATTTTGTGAGCTGACCATAGTACGGCAGTAGGTATACTTAGAATCATCAAGTATACGGTCGCAACAGAGATATACAAGTTGCAAGAACAACCCCGTAGGGTAACCAGAAGCAATAGATCGTTTTGCATAGAATCGTGCAAATGTGGAACTTGAAACAAAATTGTACCACGTATTGCTGGTGCACATAAACATTGAAAGGTGCTTGGGAGGTAAGCGTGATAAGATATCTGCAACAAGGTCGTCGGCCAGACCACAGAAGTTAGTCTGTTTCCATGCTGTAAGGAAAAAAAGAAAAAGAAATTGACTCTCACTATATAGGAAATATGGGTCTTCTTTGAGCTCATAAAGAAAAACAAACAACAATCATAGGAAGAACAACAAACAACCAATAATCTATAGAACTTGAGTTTTATTCACCACACACCAACTCCAACTAAAGGTGTGTTTCTCCACATATCAAATTCCAAACCTACCTCCAAGGGCGGAGCTAAGAACTTGTGTCATGTGGTGCACACTATAAATTTTTTACAAAAAAATCACACTAGGAGTTGAACTCGGGACCATTGATTGCCATTAAGTGTCAAGACTATTGAGCAATTGAACCATTTGTTGATTGTGGTGGTCATATACTCATATGGTGCACATTTGAATTATTATGTATAGTGCACTGTATTATTTATTTATTTATTTAATTTTTTTTCCCCATTTTTCAATATTATCTTGGAGGTCATGTGGCTGTGACACTGCCTACCTCTCGTTGTCTCCTAAATTTGTAAATAAAATATAAACCTGATCTTAATTTTCTAATTACAAAAAGGTAACCTAAATAAATTAGGAAAAAAACTTTATTTACTGTTACCAATTTACTTCTACTTCAAAATACTCATATGGTACACAATTGGACTTCACATAACTAACCTGAAAAAAAAAGTTAAACAATTCGTTTTCAGTTAATCTAGCTTATTTTTGGGGCAGGTTGCGGTTTGGTCGGGTTCATTTCTGTTCGGGTCATTTTTGGGTCTAATATTTTCTGAAACTTTTGACTTAGAAAATACATTATGACTTTTATGAGTACATTTTTGTTTGAAAATTTTCGAGTAGGGTTCAGTTCGGTTCGGGTGAAATTGGGCGTGGGTTGACTCGGGTTGTCGTAAGTCATAACTCATAACCAAATGCTATCAAGTTCAATAAGGCAATCCACATTCACATTGGTTTGTAATCATATGCGTTTCTACTTAACATTAAATAAAAGATCCTCCATCGATTAATCCACCAATCGACGAAGTTTTATGTCATACCAAAGAGCAAAGCCACCAACAGACCATTTCCACTAAAAAATAAATGAAGGAGAAGAAATGAGCATAATCTTTTTTTAAAAGGAATAGAGTAGCAGAGATAAAGCGGAGAAGTACCTAGAGAGTCGTATTGTAGAGTGGAGCACCCCGAGAGTCTGAATTTGTCGCAGGAGAGGTTTGCCTTTTGCGGGGATGTTGCTTTGAAGTTTGAACTTCACTATGAGACTACGAGTATTCGGAGTACTTCACATTATGCAAACTGTACAATCAAATAACAAAAAAAAATGTCCCCTTTTAAATAAAAAAAGACAGCCCGATTATTTCCTTGTGCTTTTGCATGAAGACGCCCAAGGCCCAATTATTTTACCATACGCAAACCTTGAGGGTTGAGTTTTTTTTTTTTTAAGACAAGAGTTGAGAAAATGCATTGAGTTTTTTTTTACAGTATACATTGTTCTAAAATGAACTGAATGAAAGGATTTGGTTTGAAATGAGAGGAAGCTGCTGTAAACTAACTTGAACAAAATGATTGAAGTGAATTGGATAAGTGGACGTAAACTGTATATTGAGACTCTGAGCTCAATTAGAAAAGAAAAACTAAATAAAAATTTTGTTTATTTATTTTTGGTTTCAAAAACTAAATAATAATTTTAAACAGCCAAGGAGGGTTAGATGCCGGAGAACACTTCGTATAGAACACTGAACACATTCGGTGTCATTGACTCATCCAGCATTGGGAGGTGATTAAGATGATTCCAAAACCTTTTACACTTGATTGGTCATCTGACGCGGAAGTATGTAGGTGAACCACACAATCCTAGTAGTAATGGAACACTACGATGTGTCGATGCAGATGAAAAAACTTCGATGACCAACAGTGGCATCTGTTTCACCCAAGCTCAGCCAACATCACATAACCATATTTACCAGTTATTCTCAGAAGTCTGTACAAGCCAATGCAACAGAGAACAGACAAAAATAATAGAGGCGAAAATAAGGCAAACACCAATTAATCTAAAAACATGTCTTTCATTGATCAAGATTGACAAATTTGTAATATATAGACTGTCACAGCCCATGGAAGCATCAAACGAATGGAACTCTCAAACCACCCACACATAAACAGGGTTCAGAAACAATTGGGCAACAACAAAACACACAAAACTAACAAATTCTGAGAATATTATATCTTCTTATCAGCACAATCACCAGTGCTCAGAAACCATGAATCTTGATTAGCTCCTTCTTGACAAGGTTGGCCTGAGTAAGGAAGTTGGACACGTTCTTGCGCTGATCGCCTTGGAGCTGAATGATTTTGCCTAGCACCTTGTCCTGCACCACATTACCGTTACAGCAGAACTCTTTCTTAAGATCCTTGAGGATCTTCTCGTAACTGAACTCTTTCCCAAGACCTTGCACAGTTGTCAGGCTTTTCTTTCCATTCCTCTGCTGGATACGGATATGAACATAATCCTTCACTCCAGGGGCTCCTGTTTCCTGTGCCTCTAAGAATGGGTCGATGGAAGAGGGGATCTGAACTTCGAAATCAACCATGTACCTTGCTTGTTGAGAACTTGAAAACGGAGAACTTGCTCGTTAAGACTCTGTTACCAGAAACAAAATGAGATCAGCAACAGTTCTCAACTTCTCATACATCACAGAATTGATCACAAAACCGGCCTAACCAAGTCACTTAAAGATCATAATCACAGGTAACCACAAGGCAAAGTCCAGGCATGCAACTAAATCAGATCATCTAGCCCAACCAATAACAGGGATGAAAACCATGAAGAAGTCGACAACAACCTACGCCACAGATTAGACATACACAACTTCTGATTCGTGTTCGATACATATATTGTACACTCAGTTCAACAATAGCTGTAATTCCATCTACTTTTCAGACCACAAGGTAACATCAAATCAAATCAAATATTAATCATGTGCTCTTCAAAGCAATCAAAAAACAACCACACAGCATCAGATAATTAGATCAGGCAAACTAAACAAGCCAACGCATCAATCAAACCATGATGATGACATACAAAAGACAATGAAAAGGTGTCAATTTGATTACTCCACCAAAATCAAACTAAACCACCATCACACAAATCCACAAAGATATTTCAAGATGAAACTCTATAACTCCCTAATCAAAATCACCCAATTAGACCTCCTATGCATATCCAACAATTAATTTAATAATCATCACATAGATGTATCAAGTTTGACAATAATCAAACTCACCCATTAAATCATACAACTAATAATAACATAAGTCATAACCAATTAAACAAACCATACAAAATTATCAACCCACGATCATACAAATAAAAATAAAAGGAACAATTATTTTCTTTGTGATCAAAGACCAACATCATAATAAACCCAGAAACATAATAACAGCATACAACCTTAAATAAAAATAGAAGCAAAAATTAACATGATGATCAAACACAAAATAACAAAAAAAAACAAAACATCAATCAAAAGACAACATCACAACAACGATAAAAGAACGATAATTAAATTAAATTGAGAAAGCGAGAAAGACAGGAAAGGTAAAAGAGGGGAATTTAATTTCTTGGGGATTAAGAATTTTTTTTACCTTTGAATATTAGGAGAGAGAAGGGAGTTCTTCTTTTTTGAAATTGTATTCTATGGCTTTGGGGTTTGGGGAGGTGACCTATATATAGGGGAAAAAGAAAAGGAAAAGTAAAAGGTTATAATTCAAGTCGGTCTAAAAGAGATTTCTAGAGATTTCAGTCGGTTGTTTTTCTTTTGCATTTTCTTTTTCTTTTTTACTTTTAATTTGGGCCGCAAGGAATTATTCACCACCGTGCAACGTGTTCTGGGTTGGACAGTGAAGATTAAACCACGTGGATGGTTAGGATGGGGAAGTATAAAGTGACGTCATTAATGATTAGGTGTATACGACGTCGTTTATGTTATGCAGGAAAAGAATGCGCTGTGGTGCGGTGACTTTTTTCATTTTTGGTAGAAAGGGTAAATTCTTTTGGTGTATTTTTTTTTTTTTCTTAATATACTCCGTATAATATTTTTGACAGTCCTGAATTCCTGATTGGCAGGGAATGTTTTTATTTATTTTTTGACAGGGGATGAGATGAAGCGTAGATTCGACGCACCTGAAGGACAACAGCCTGTCACGCTTTTGTTAGAAACCTCGTTAGAAATTCTCTTCTTTTCTTTTTTTTTTGTTTGTGTTTTTTTGGGTGAGGTAGGGAGGAAAGTGTAGCATGGCCCATAGAGAAGAATATTCTAGATAATGGAGGCGTGATAATTCACCTCAGTCCAAAACTTTTGGGACACATGCACTGATGCACATCCCATGTTTAGCCTTTTTAATTTCAATTTTTCAAGTTAACTCGTTTTTAAAAGAAATTAATTGTAACATGAAAACAAAATCTAAGGTGAATTATTTTTTTTGGGTTGGAAGAGATGCATCAATATAGTGAGAATTGGATCTCCAAATTCGAAAGATAGAAGATGCGTTCTCTCTTTATCCTTTCGAAAATTTTTTGGGGAAGGTTGTAAAACTAATTAATTGAATATGTTAGAGTTGATTCTCTTGGTTACAAGATAGGAGCAATTCCTAATCTTCTTCTCCTCAAAAAGAAACATTCACACTATCCGTTCGACCGTTCCTACGATCCCATTACTAAAGAACCCATGAACAGAAAACCCGCGGATCTTCAAACTCTTCATCAGTTGTACATTGTTTTTTTCTTTATTGATAGAGAGTTGATTGTATTTATTATTAATAAATAATATTAAGTTTTCTGCAAAATCATTTTTTTTTTCATTTTTAAATTTTCATATATTTATAAAAAATTATAATCAAGGGTTAAATTTATTGATATTAATAATAAAAGTCTCTGATCATCTAAGTTATCGTGGTTCCCATGATCCTATTTTGATGGAACCATCATACATTTTCATTGTAGTTATAAGGAGAAATGCACAGGTCTTATCCTGATTGAGAGGAAGTACTAGTCAAAATTATAAGAGAAGTAAGCCGTTGAAGAGAATATATGGTTAACAATTTAACATATTTTCGAAATTAACAAATGTGATCCGCTTCTTCGAACAGTACGATGATCAAAGTTCAACGTTGATACAGTGGTCAATTGGTGATCACAGTTCATGTTTTCTACAAAACTTATTGAAAAAGAATGCAGTTACTCACCCCAAGTGCACGAGTTTGTAATTAAATTATAAACAAGCGCATCGATTCGATCTTACTTATCTGGTTCCACTCTATCCAACAAAGTATGTGCTCAATAAATCTGACGCCACTGAGCATTCGAACAATAAATGTGCTGAAGTCTCATTTGATGTGCCACATAACATACAATTTAAGTCTCTGATTGTGATCCCCAACTTACTTAGTCTCATTCTTGTTTCAGTCGATCAAGGGAGGCTAACCAGAATATGATCGAGTGCTTAGATACATTTAAAGGATTTGACCATAGATGCATTTCTATCCTCTATCTTGCCTTTATACTAATTCTTCTTAGAGTACCAAGATGAGTCTTGGGGTGGATTATGCTCCAATAAATTCGAGTCTTTGAGGTAAATATAATTAATTCACCGCAACCACAGTATATCTTTCTTTTGAGCAACAACCCATTTTTTTTTTTAAAAAAAAAAGGTAAGAAGCAGGGCCACCCATGGGTATCCATCTCGGGTTTAACCATGGATTAATAACCCTGAGCATTTAGTTAGGACTCCTTCCCAAACGCCCCAATTAGGGATCGAACTCTGGTCTCCAGTGTGGACACTAGAGTCGATTACCAGTAGACCAAACCACGCTTGCTAATATTCCATACCAACAATTGTTTCAAATTCAGACCACCCCCATTTTTCTCCTAACAAACAACCCATATGTGTTTCCTACTAAGGCAATATTACATACCAACAATTGTTTCAAATTCAGACCACCCTATTTTTCCCCTAACAAACGCTCTCCCATGCTACTAGACTCATTTTGCTTTTTCATTTTCAAAACCCCAAATGAATCTACTGCATGATGCTTCAACAAGCTTGATCAATCTTTTTGGTAGAATACATATATTAGCCCAATATAGTTGCATGGATTGCTGATTGAGTTAGCACTATTCTGCCAGCATAAGAGAGATATTTATTCTCCCAATTTTGCAGTCGAGTTGTAATTCTGTCTCACAAACATTGGTAGTCCACTTTAGTCTAACTTCTCGGTGACATTGGTAATCCAAGATATTTTATATGAAAATGATCCTACTCAAAGTCAGTTATTCTCAGCATCTGCTGCCATTGTTCCATTTACCCCGGCCATGAAAATCTGACATTTGTTTAGATTGGCATGAAGGCAACTGGTGGTAGTAAAGTGTTTCAAAACATATCATCCACAATCAGCCCCACTATAGGAATGTGAGGTATACTGAATATCATTAAGTCATCCGCAAACTATAAGTTCACCAATTTCAACGTTTTACACATAGGATGAAACTCGAATAACTTGTTTGCAGTTGCATTTTTTAAACACCTCGTTAGATACTCCATCACGACAAGAAAAAGGTGAAATTAATCTCGCATCGTGTTTTGTGACGGATTTTTTCGGTAGCGAAACCCTTGGTAGCAAATTTTTTTCGAGAACGAAACCAACATCGGTTTCTAATTTGAGACTAAATAGTTAGTAGCTAAATAGCAACTGATGCCATCGGTATCAAGTTGATGTCTAATTCGAAACTGATCTTGCTACCGATTTTTCGATAGCATAAGTCGCTACTGAAATTTTGGGGACTCTCTTTCTGACATCGAAATATCGGTATCAATTCGAACTCTCTTGCTAACACGAGATATCGGTATCATTTCGAACTCACTTTTAGATACGGATAATCGGTAGCTATTCCGTAGCATTTTTGAGACCATTATATCCGACTCAATTTGGTAGCAATTTTTGAGTGTTCAAATTTTTTTTGTGTTCAATATTTGAGTGTTCAATTTTTTTTTTAGTTCAGTTCAATATTCTTTCGTTTTTTTCAGTTTACTTTAGTTTTTCACGTATTTATAGACGAATAAAACACACATGTAGTTATGTCATAATAAAATTAACAGTTTAATTTCGTGTGTGTATGTTAGACCTGTCAGTTCGGGTGGTCGGGTCAAGTTCGAGTTTTGTTATTTTTAGGTCGGGCCATTTTGGTTCGGACTATTTCGGGGCCAGTTACAGGTTCGGGTGGACCTGTCGGGTCAAGAAATTATAATAGTTGAATGAAAAATATTAAAAAAAATATCAATTTACAATAAAAAATAATTAATACTGTTATATTGCATAAAATATAGTATTACATATACTTTATATTTTCATGTTGCTTTCCAGGTCAATCGGGTCGGATTCGAGTCAAGTTTTGACAAGTCTAATGTATTATGTGTTGCGGGTACGGGTATGATAAACAGTAATTGTTATTGAATTCTTTGTTAAAAAAGTATGCATAATACTCAGTATGTGTTAAGTTGTTAACGGGATTTCTTTCCGTTACTAGTAGGTCCTTAATGGAGACTTTCAAAACATAAAATCTTTAATGGAAGTTTAAGGCAAACATTGGATCATTCCTAAATTCTATCTTCTGAACTCGTTTTTTCCACGTACTTGTTGTAAAGCCCAAAATACCCTCAATTTTAAAAATTTTAAAAATTTAAAACAAGTTGTACCGTGGGTATTTGTGTCAATACACAACATCCTTTGTCCTGCCCACCTACTAAAACCTTGCATGTTGCCTCACTTCACTTCCTCAGTCAATCAGACACATTTCCTTTTTCCTCTCCCTCTCTGTCTCAGTAGCAGCAACAACAACAACAACACATTTCACCTCACTCCGCCACATCAAAAAATGACAACTTTTCCCCTTTCTGTCCTACCCATCACCCTCACAGCCTCCCCCACAAAAACCACCTTTCCCCGCAACTTCCACCCAATCAAACATACCCTCATCAAAAGAACCCAACCCATAACCATGTCGTCAGAGAAGAAGAGGTTTCTGCTGATAGGAAGATGATCTTCAACTATGGTGGGAACATACTCATACAGTGTTGCCCCATCCCTGCCTTTCAAGTGTTTGATTGGGGCTGTTAGCTAGGATGGCTGTTTATTTCCAGATGAAACCAGATTTTGAACCCCCTGCATGGCTTGCTTGCACCTGCTCCATTATTTCCTGCTTTGGACTTTGGCATAATTTCTTCATATTTTTTTCTTATTATTGTTTTATGTGATGTAACTTCATATGCTGATAATTCTTTTTTGTTTGGTTTGGTTTTGTGCAGCTTAATTGGGGCTTGGATATGGCGTCAACGTAAGTCCATACCTTTCATAAGCAAAGTTGACTACTTTATGTTTGTTCTATACTTGTTTGCTTGTTCTATGCTTAATCATGCCTAAAGTTGACTACTTTATGTTTGTTCTATACTTGTTTGCTTGTTCTATACTTAATCATGCCAAAACTTGACTACTTTATGTTTGTTCTGTACTTGTTTGCTTTTTTTTTTTTTTGAGGGGCTGTACTTGTTTGCTTGTTCTATGCTTAATCATGCCTAAGAAATGGGCTAACGTCCAAAACTTGTATAGACTATAATATATACTATATTACATGATAATATATAATATATTACATAAACTATATAATAATTAGTTTAAGAGGAATCTCTACCATTATATAAAAGAGAGTCCATCACCTAGGGTTTCAAGAAAACCCTAACCTTTAATCTTTTAAAAAAATGTTAAAAATGATAAGCTTTATGCGCATAGATTATCTAAATATGTTATAACCTCATTATAATATGACCTGCCGTTTATGCTTGAGCTAATTTAGGCAATGATATAAATCATTAGGTGAATAATTCGCAGTTATCATATAGTAGGAACCCACTGAAATCTTGAATTTAAAAACTTTAAGATATTGTGCGTCCAAAATGATCACATCCATGCCAAAGGTAATACTTGCGATGTCTATGTAGAAAAACGGAATCTCAAAGATATGTGATTATTTTCTATATTCGGCCATAATTCATACTTCCCTTAATTAATTCGTATCTTCCTTCACAATTCTATGTATATAGCCCCTTTCTTCCCTTGCCTATAGTGTTACAAATATTTTGCTGATTTAGTTCCCTCAATTACTCTAATCATGCATGTTTGCTCAATGGGCGTGAAGATCTTATTCTTCGTACTCACCCCTATAAATTGAGACAACAAATGCTCACAAGCTCCTCACACCAGTTCACCCTCTACCTATACAACGTCATAAGAAATGTTGCCCTTCTATATCATAACCAGTATTCTCTCCAATCACTATGGCTTTCGTCGAAAATGCCAACATGGATGATGAAGACGACTTGAGGCCGGTTTGGAACAGAATAAGAGGCGATATCGAGTGCATCTTAATTGATCATAGAGTCTGCTCTTCTCATTCTTTTTCTTTTTTTAAACTGCAAAATATTTTTTGTACCATGTTTAATAATCTTTCAATATTTTTTTGTACCACATGTAAATCTATTGATATGAATGTAAGACTTTACCCTTCTTCTATAGCAAAGCATTATTCCTTTATATGTTTTCTTCAATAAATTACAATGTGAGGGTTCCAAGGTATTGTCAAAGTACACCTACGTATGATCATTGTAGGAATTTTCATTATTTTTGCTATTGTTCCATTACTATAGACTAATTTACAAATATGTGATCTTTCTAATGAAGTGATTAATGTAAGACTTTGCCCTCTTATATAGCAAAGCATTATTCCTCTAATCCTTTTTTTTATGTTCTTAAAATGTTTGTGTTTCACGCTTCCGATTTCATCAATTATATAAGGGTGATGTATACACTTCAAAATTATGCATATTCTTTTTGTTAGATGTCGCGTTATAGTTTTTAATTTGAATATTTTTTTACTGAGAATTCCTAAAGTACGTTTGGCCCTCAATTGCAGCAAATGGAGTGAAGCATTTAATCCATAAACATTTCCGATGTTAGAGGCTGTTCTGTTGATGATGCTAACAACTCTGACCTTACTGTGTGTCATCTGTATTAAAACAAGAAAATAAAACCATAATGAATTGTGAAATGGGTTTACCTATACCTAAGGATGATATTGATCAAGTTAATCTGTCAATAGTACAAGGGCTTCTACATTATCAAAGCCAGAGAAAGAAGAAGCGAAGGAAACAGTTTTGGTGTAAGAATTATAAGGGTGTGGTTATACATATCATGTCCAACTGTCCAAGTTCGTAATTGTCATTAGTTTATCACCCCACTATGTGAGTTTTTAAGATTAGTCATATTTAAAATTGTGAAATGTCTTGGCTGTGAGTAATAAGTCTACTGCTATATAACATTGTTGTAGGTTCATTGTTCATATTTTAGTAGGGATGGCACCTTTGTTATTTGGGGTTGTTGGGAATCAAATAGAAACCACAGCAGATAAGTGTACTTTGACAATGCGTATTCAGAATCGAAGACGAGGACTGTCGTCAAGAGGGATAAGTCGGATATTCTTGAGCACGGCTGAATGGTATTGATAAGCTGTAGGCCTGTAGTTATCATTCATTGTATTTGGTCTTTTCTATGTGCTTTTTTTTATAGTTCTTTTAGGATTATTTCCTCTTCTCCCAAAACACATGTGTTTTGTAGAACGCAATATGTTGTCACTCAGTCCTGGTCAATCTCACAGGAATCAGAATCCAGATTCCTTTATCTGTTATAAACTATATAGTTGGCAATAAAAAGAGTTTCAGTCACTAATTTTTAGTTGTTCAGACCCATTCTACTTCCATTCAAATTATGTTTGCATATCGAATACTATGAGTCAAAAGGTACTTGAATAGTTAAATCCTTTATCATTATTTTATCAAAAAATCCGTTTTCATAAATTTGATCATGAACGAATTTGGAATTTGTGCTCCACACTTTGTTGAGATATACCGTATCTCATGATATGTTTGGCACTAAATCTTCAAAAAACAACATAATGACCTATGTTTCTAATATTAATTGAACACACCCCGTGCATCGCACGGGATTCATACTAGTTTTTCCTATTTCTAACTCCTTCTTTGGTTTCCACCCCCTCTTTTGTTTCTTTATTGTTGATGCATAGTGTTTTGTTTGTTTGGTTCGTTTTAGGTTGTTCGGAGCCTCGGCTTCAGCAAGATGTAATTATGTTAATATTGTTTGTGTTATTTCTCATAAAGTTAGCCCCTTTTGATGAAATTTGTCTTATTTTGTTAAGAATGATTTTTTTGTCTTGTTCTCTTAAAATTAATCCATTTTTGACAATATGTGTCTTATTTTGTTAAGAATATGATTTTGTTTATCTTGTTTCTCATGAAAGATCCTACTTTTTTGATGAAATGTGTATGTGTGGTGAGTTTACTATCATTAATGTTGTAAGTAATTTCTTAGCTGAGTATACTTGTGGTGAAGCGCTTGTCGAGGTGTCCAAATTAATTTTTATTTCCTACTACTTATTACAGCAGATAAGGAAGTAGAGTTCGTATCCACGAGGAAAGGGGAATTCTAATATATGAAAATGTAAGTAATTATGGGGGATTTCAGTATGGGAATCAACTAAAGATAATTATCCTGACGAGCGCTCTCCCATGCTACTAGACTCATTTTCCTTTTTCATTTTTAAAACCCCAAATGAATCTACTACATGCTGCCTCAACAAGCTTGATCAACCTTTTTGGCAGAATATATATATTAGCTAGACCTGGCAAAAATAACCCGAACTTGTTGACCCGAACTGAACCACCCGACCCGTAACGGAAATAGACCCGAAAGTTACGACCCGAAGTTAATCCGAGACCCGATTTCACCCGATCCGAAAATTTTCAAGCAAATGTACTAAAAATGCATTTTTAAAGTCAAATGTTTCAAAAAGTTATAGACTCGAAAACAACCCGAAAAAGTGAATTTCTTGGGGATTAAGAATTTTTTTTACCTTTGGGCTATTGAGGAGAGAGAAGTGACTTCTTCTTCTTTTTTGAAATTGTATTCTATGGCTTTGGGGTTTGGGGAGGTGACCTATATATAGGGGAAAAAGAAAAGGAAAAGTAAAAATATTTTCATTCCTCAAATGTACAACAACATGAGAGTAGGTGGAAGTGGCTTGACTGATTTTCTTAATATGTATCACATTAGAGGAAGAAGAAGGGTTCTTCCCCACAAATCTTCCCCCTCTATAATTACCCCTAAAGGCTCTCATTGGCCTCCTTTGTGGTGAAGCAATAATCCAGCAATCCTCCCTCATTCTCACATGATTAATTCTCACATGATTAGTCGTAGTATTGTTCACTTCAGCAAGCTCAAAAATAATCTTCAATGGGTTTAAAGACAGCAGCTAAAGGGACCTGATTAAGAACTTTTGGACAAGCTTCTATATCAACAACAACAACACCAACAACCGAGTGTAATCTCCATTCAATGGGGGTGCTCAGGGTCAGGATGTACGCAACTTTACCCTTATTTAAGAGAATAAAGAGGTTGTTTCCGAGGTTGACCATTTGCTGTGTTGAAGTATCAACGTCACCAAAATTAAGAAGTATTGCAAGGTTTTCATAGCCATTTTGCTATAGTTCATAATCTCCTAAAGTTGAAAGATGGAGATAATTCTTTCAACTTCATATGCACTGGACCTTATAATCTTCCATATCATGCTCCTTTAATCCACATAACGAACACATTGTTTGCAGATCTTCATAAACCAAGGGGAATGCATAATCCTCCCCCCTCCAGAAGACAACAATCACGCTCCTTAATGGCTTTTGAATGTCAACTAGAAGGTATGCTCTTGTAAATCTCCCCTAAGCCTCAAGACAATGACACTGTCAGTTTTAACAACCAAACCCACATCTCTAAGAAGAAACCTTAATATGACAACCTCCCAATATTCGGAGAGAGTCTAAGAACTCTAACCCAATTGATAGACATGGGTTAGTTATGGATTGTACCTTGAGTTCTTAGCTATTTGCAATGATTGATTAATTTCACTTCATCTGATTTGAAAGTACGTTGGTATGAGTATTATGCCGCCTTTAACTAATATTGAAACTATTCCTTCATGCAATAAAATACATTCTTTTTTATGGATCTTTGATTCACATAATAATGGATTTTCTCTCCAATGGATTTTCTCTCCACTAATTGTAAAAAGAACTAATAAGCTATTAGTCGGGCCTCAGGATGTAGAGCTGTTGTGTACGTGGCCGACGAAAGTCTTTTACAAGTAGTACATTTGGAATTTGAATTACTTTAATTTATAGCTACTCGCTTCGATATTTTATCTTGTTTTAAAGGCTTATTTTAATAACCTTTTATTATACCTAAATTTGAATACAACAATTAGGTAGGCAATAAATTGTATCACATTTTATAAAATGATCTTAGGTGAGTTATGGCTTGCCATATTAGTGGAATTCGTTTTCTTTTTTCTTCGTCTATTATTTTTGACTTTTTTCTTGAAAAAAAATCTTGGTCCAATTTTCAACTACATTTAACCATCAACGTACCAAATCACCAATTTGTATATCTTTTTTTTTATATTAATTTGTATGTCCTTACAAATAACAAATGTGTAGTCTTTACAAATGTGTAGCCTTTTCCGCTTGTTCTAATCCCGAGACTACCCTCAATTTAATAAATTACTAAATTCAAACAAGGCCTTTTTTGGGGGCATTTTGGTCAAATGCACGCAAAATCTTCGCCACCACTACAATACCCTGGCCTCCTCACTTCCTCAAGTCACTCAGTCCTCACTCAAAGTTTTAGACAGAGTTCCTTCTTCTTCTCCCCTCCGTCTCAGCAGCAGCAGCAGCAGCAACAACAACAACAACAACAACAACAACACACCTTCACCCCGCCACATCCAAACCATGAATGCACTCTCTCTCCTTCTCATCAAACCCATTTCACTGAGAACTCCCCCCACCAAAACCCTTTCCCCCCTCACCTTCAAGCCCACCAATCGTACCCTCATCCAAAGAACCCCACCCATAACCATGGCAACCAATGCTCTCTCTCTGCCACTGAGAACTCCCCCCACCAAAACCCTTTTCCCCCTCACCTTCAAGCCCACCAAACGTTCTCTCATCAAAAGAACACCACCAATATCTATGTGCTCTGAGAAGAAGAAGGAAGCAGAGGAGGTTTCTGCTGATAGGAAGTCGATGTTCAACACTGCTGGGAACTCCTTCAAGGACGCTACTCTAACGGTGCTGAACTCCCTGATACAGTGTTGCCCCATTGTTCCATTGAAGTGGGTTATAGCGTCTGTCAGGATGGCTGTGTATTTCCAGATGAAACCTGATTTTGAACCATCTGAATGGGTTGTTTTCATCTGCTGCGCCCTTTTCTATTGGTTACTATGGTAATATTTCTTCTATTTCTTTTCTTATATTTGTTTATGTCATGTAATTTCATAACTATTGTGTATACTGATAACTGATACTCTTTTTTTTTTTTTTTGTTTGCTTTTGTGTGGTGCAGTTTCATTGGAGATTGGCTTTGGCGTAATTGTGAGTTCTTGAGAACCTGCTGCTGGGGACTTTGGTTCTTTGTTGCATGGGTTTGGCGTAATTGTAAGCTAGGTACTATCTTTCTCCACCTTTTGTGTAAAGATTTAATCTTTAGGTGATATTGTGTAAAGATTGTGTCTTTATGTGATTTCTCTGTAAAGATTTAATCTTTAGGTGATATTGTGTAAAGATTGTGCCTTTTTGGGTTTAGGGTTGAATCTACACACTTAACATATCACTTTCAACACTTTTGGCGCCATTTGATGCTGCATCGAACAATTTTGGTTCGCCTCCTCGAATAACTTGTCATCATTCCCTTCTGAGGACTCTGAAGGAGTGTATGTTCTTGCTTCTGAATGATTATTGTCTTCACTAGAACCTTTGGTAGCTACTTTAAGTTTATTGGATTTTACTTGGTTCTTTAGAACTGAAGACGCTTTTCCATTGGGTTTGTTCTTATCGTTATCATGCTTTTCTATTGATGATCGTGTAGCTAAGTCATATGAACCCTTCTTAGAGCCCTTCCTCGGAGCTCTTTTAATTTTCTCATCATCTCCTGCCTGAGAATTCCCCTGGGACGATGCTGAACCATCCCTTTTACCTGCTGGATTCCTATGCTAATGTCACTGAAACGATCCTCTAATTCATTATCATTATCTTCTCCAGCCATTTCTTGACCACCAGAACCTTGTCTAGGACCCTCGGACCTGTATGCATCATCCACATAATGTATTACCACATTTTCATTGGACAGTTTCCGTCCGTTCACCTCATTTGATTTACTATCCCTCCTCGTTGTTCTAGTAGGCTTTTTTGGTTGATTGTTATTGGTTTGAGTTCTCTTCTTCTCACCCTCTCTCATGGCAACTTATCCTGAATCCCCCTTGTCAGTAAATGTACAGAATAGTTTGCAACTCAGATAAAAGCTTCGCAATACCCTTCAAAAAAACAAGGGTAACTGCAGTAATAAAAGATTATACTAGATCTTAATGTTAATGTTGGCTACCTTTGTGCTAGCCCTTGTTGCACAAATACAGTTAAGCCTCAAGTCAATCTGCAAGAGAACAAAGAAATATGATAAGCAACAATAATAGGCATTATGTTGATAAGTTTACATCACTAGAAAGCGATTGACAGTTGGTAGACGTCATAAGAACTAACAACCAGAAAAGCATTAAGGCAGATAATGTTGAAGTATCAAGAATTTAAAAGCAAAGAAAGATTGTAATGCAAAAATCAGTGTTAATATACTATCCTGAACAAAAAGTCTGGCTCTTGGACTAGTAGAAGAGTGAGTACTTGATAAAGACGGAGCAAAAAGTTAAAAGAAAATTCTATTTTCCCCCCTTCAATTATCCAATAATAGAAACTACAAAGGAAAAAGAGGACAAAAATCAGAAAACGTCACAGCTGCCAGTCTGCATTGGTCTCGTGTTTTGTGTGTTTTGGGCTGTATATTGTGTAAAGTTGGTAACTTTATTAGGTTGAAGTTCTTATGCTTAGGTTATGTTAGCAACCAGTAACCTTTTATTTAGTTATCAGAAGACTTGGTTATAGTTTGTAATCAGATGTGACATTGATTTTTATCTATACGTCTGAAACAGAAACTTTAAAAATCGAAAAGTAATATAGGATACCATCTTTTAGGAAATAATGCTTTGCTAAGAGAGAGAGCAAAGTCTTACGTTCACGTAAGAGCATAAATTGTAGAGACTGGAACATGCTTGCAAGTCTTTTGATAAAAAAATGATATGTTTAGGTGATGAACCATTGATTTGTGAGGGATGATTCAGCTGATGAAAATTCCGTCACCTTTTTTTTGAATTTAAATATGGATGAACGGAGGCAACTCTTTGCAAATCAGTAGTATTGGATCATGCTGAATTGCTGATATAGTGTGGCAATAGTTTCTGTCATTAGACACTGCAAAGCTTTTTTGTATGGAAAGGAAGATAATCATGCTGATTGTAATCAATTGCAAGCTCAAATTTGTGTCAGGATATCTGTAACGCTGAACTAGTTGTGTAATTTGTGTCAGGATATCTGTAACGCTGAACTAGTTGTGTGTGAAATGTTGAAGTTTGTATGAGTTCATATTTTTTTCTTATCTGATTGTCTTGTAATTGATTAGGGTTCTTTTGACAATGCTCCATCAACAACACCAGCTGCACTGGCCTCAAAGCAACGAAGCGAGAGTAAGTATACTGTCCTACGTTGATTGTCCCCTTCCTCTTGTGATGACTGTTTTAAATGTGTGTATTTATATTGAGTTATATAATTTATGGCAGGTCAAGCAAGAAACCAAAGAAGTGAAGCTGTGCACCTTGATTAGGATTTAGGAGTGTTTTGGTAGGGTTGGAATTTGATTTAGTGAACTTCTGTTAGTTGCCAGTTTCCTCGTCTGATGTTGTATCACAAATTTTATCTCTTGCTAAGATGTTTATCATCACAAATTTTGCTCTTGCTAAGATGTTTATCATCACAAATTTTGGCTCTTGCTAAGATATTTAATCTGTTCAGCATTGCAAGACCATCTGTTTCATTTCCATTGTTCATGCTTGAATCTCTTTAATTTTGGTAAATCTGCTGGTACAGTACACTTCCTGCATAATCACGCGGCTAACATGAGGTTTCCAGGCAACAGTTAATGAAAGATGCAAAGTGATTGAACCCATAATAGCTGTGCTAAATCTTTATTCATATGACGCAGACTGATGGTTATGAACTTACGTAGTATATGAATATGAATTTAATGCAGCATCCACTCACCAAACAATTATAAATGGCCGTAACTTACTGAGGTATCAAGGTTCTATACTTTAGCTTAATTATCGAGTACTACGAAAGAATGCATAATCATGAGTACTATATTCACAGAATCACAGAACTATAAGTGCCCAACTGCCCACTGCAGAGTCACCGAATAGGAAACTGAAA
>ONZK01003439.1:59336-74962 GCA_900322385.1 Pharnaceum exiguum
CCCCCCCCCCCCCCCCCGGCTCTGTCTCTCTCTCCGATGATTCATCATGTAACAACTAACAACGATGAGTCGACTGTCAGAAATGCACCCAGATAAAGAAAGACCTGGGCAGTGCTACAATGTCATCAGTTCTCTACATTGTTATGTTATTTACAGTGGTATTTACTTAGCTTGTTCGACAAAATCTGCGTAGAGAAGACACATGTTCGAGTTTTCAACAAAAGACACAACCATTAGAAAGTTGCAGAAAAACAATGCTAAAGGCAAGACAAAGCTCATCATGTTGCAGGTACAACGTTTCTCTAGGAGATTGGTATTGCCTATCTAGTATCAACTAACCAATAGTTGCTAAATGACCTATTCACATATACTCCTATCCACAAACAAGATCAAGAGGAACCTGCAGAAATAAATTGATATACCATACCGAACACTGGGAAAAAAAGTTAACTCTACAAGGGTCAACGGTAAGATCCTAGCTTCAAAATTCACTTTTTCTTCTATGTTGTTCTTGTTGGAACAATCTATGTTTTAAAGAATAGAGATGCTATCCCACATTGGTAGATTGGAAAGTTTCCATATACTTTATATATGGAGTCCAACATGAAATATTTAAATATGTGTGAGGGAAACTATGCTTATGGTCCATGGCTTGGTTATATATTATTATATAATTAAGACTTGGCACTTGCATGTAAATAATTCGGTTGATTAATTACATTTTATTATTTAATTAATTTTTTCAACCGACACTAATTAATTTTCTGCAAACAGATACCTTTTGGTTAATTATGGTTAACAGGTAAGGACAAACAACTATTTGTTATTATCTGTATAAATATAATCACATGTTGACAGAATTCCTTAAAACATTCATTCTATCATACTCCCTAAAACGACATAGAGAAAACACCAATATTGGTCATTGTTATTTCTGTTGCTTTGTTACATCCTTAGGAGTGATTTGCAGATTAATATCATAAGCAAACTCAGATTGAGTGGGGCCAAATATCACTTTAAAAATGTGATCTTTCACGCCTGAAAGTATTAATCCAACTCACTGTTCTAACCGTCCTTGGTCATATTGACATTTCTATGTCCGCTTGAACAAAATTCCTGAACTGAAACGGGAGCTTTCTTCTTTACTTTCGCAGCACTTAGATATTCTTTACAGAATTCATCGAAAGCAGGAGTTGCAACAGAACAACTCTTCTCCACATAGAAATCTTTCCATAGATGTTCCTTGCGTGAAATAGGAATTGACGATTCAGTCTTTTTTTCACAGGCAGTCCTTGGTTTGACCCTTTTCGTTCACTTTGCTTTGAACAGGCTACTTTACTGACATCATTGTTGAGCAATATGCTTTCAGAAGGATCATCAGAATCAGAGTCCGAATCAAACAACCGGAACCTTCCAAGGGGGCTTGCATTCAAATCAGAAAATGTAGAATGTGTCTTTCTTGTGAACTGGTAGTAGGAAGAGGGCAAATTCATTCTTGTTTCCTTTTCCTACTGAGTGCCTTGCTGTCCTGTTGGCTTTTCGAAATCCCACGTCCAGACAAAGGAATTTTCGAACTGCTACCCACAACATGATGTTGAGGAGAAGGAAGATCATCTTCAATT
Organism: Pharnaceum exiguum; assembly: GCA_900322385.1. Taxonomy (NCBI): domain Eukaryota; kingdom Viridiplantae; phylum Streptophyta; class Magnoliopsida; order Caryophyllales; family Molluginaceae; genus Pharnaceum; species Pharnaceum exiguum. Next base: position 60,959 of record ONZK01003439.1, read on the forward strand.
AAAAACTAGTAAGGCACAAGTACACAGGTATCATATAGCTCATTCATAAAGCATGCCTAATCACTATCTCATGTTACTATGACCATCAATCCAACATTTCAGCTTGTTGTGTCACTCGAGTACAAATGTGCAAAACTTCTCGAACAAGCTAACATGTTCGCATGTCTTATATTGGGCACTAATCAGCAAAGTTGTTTCGAGTATGTGTTGTCAACCACTTAATCACAAACCAGAAGACACTATGCCAGTACTTCTCCAGCATCAGGCCTCACTATGAGGTCTTGCTAAGGGAAGGAGATGAGGTAAACTTCTTCCTTCATCAAGCAAGGTACTGTTGGCCTTTTGTTGGTGTCCTTGAAAGCAACATGTATACTGGACGAAATAGGCAACAAACAATAGAATGGGCAACTGATAATGGAATAATCCTAGGCATAATAAGGACATTCTGGTCCCTCATTAAATGACATATTTTGATGTGGTGCATTTCACAAATGATTGGTCTGGGAGAAGCAAAGTTTATGTAAGGGAGTTTCACAATAGGTGGTTAATACAGAGACGATGTAGGGAGGATTGACCGTGTTAGGTTTCCCATGTGTGTGGTGAAGTGTGAATTATCCCACATCGGTGAAAGAGGGGGAGGACAACTAGTATATAGATTTGGTGGGCTACTCCTCCTATTACCAATTGGTTTTAAGATGGAACCTCATCAGATTTGTGTGCTAGCCATACCTCTCCAGGAGTAGGCCTAGCCTTTTGGCCCAACAAGTGGTATCAGTGCCGATGGTTCGCCCTCCCTCTTCAGGAGCGGGCCTAGCCTTTAGGCCCAACAGACTGAAAAGGGGATTGAGGGGTGATGGAGAAATTAAGTTTGGATGGCCATTATGGAGGATATACAAGAAAACTGCGGGCCAAAGGCCAAACTGAATATTGATTATATCTGTGATGACATACCTCATTACCCGTCACGACGGATATGAAATTTTTTAATATCATTGACGACAATTTTTAATATCTGTGATAACACACTTTATTATCCGTGACGACATATTAGAAAACCTGTGGTGACAGATAAGAGGTTGGGGTGGTAAAGGGGAGGGAAGGGTATGTTAGGACGGTGAAAGGAAAGTCGAGAGTCGGCCCGAGAGAGGATGGGGGAGAGGGGAGTCCACCCAAAGTATTAGCCCGAGAAGGGATGGGGGAGATGGCCGCTTATTTTTTTTTAAAGAAAAATGAAGAAAAAAAAAGATAAGTGGTACACAATGCATGCCTACATTTTGTGTGATATGACTGGAAAAAAAATCAAGGTTAGCACAAATTCTTATTGAAATATATGCTTTAGTTTTCATTGTACTTTGCAATTATTGTTTTACCTTGCACATGTATTTTGATTTTCATGGGTTCATATCGAAACTAGTGTATATTCAAGTAATATTTTCATTGTACTTGGTAGTGTAAATGAAGAAAATTCGAAGTATTATCATTACTTTTTTTTTTTTTCATTATCATTAATATAAAAATGAGGTATTTACATTTTAAAAAATAAATTTGTAATGTCCAAACCTATCAACACCATTTTGAAAAATTCTTTTAAACCTTGGCCTAAATTGGGAATTATTGGCTTATATCGGGAATTAACTCTTGTTACGCGGCATCATTAAATACTTATAATAATTTTCGAATAAATTTGCAGTCCACAAAGGTGTGTTTGAAATTTATGCTTGGATTTGAAAGGGTTTAACAAGTGCTATTAAGCTGGGTGAGTCTAAACTTGAAGTACACAAATTTGACATATAGCCAATTGGAAAAGGTACGGGCTCTGTGCAAGTTGCAATACTCCGTAGTGAAGTCTCACATGCACAAGTACATTAGATCACATCAGCACAAATGACAAAACCATGTCAGGTGTTGCATCACATCTTTCGAATCAATTCGTGTGTGCTCCATCTCCACAATACCGGAAATCTCGCACACTTACATTGACAGTGAGAATTAAATTTGAAGCAGGAAAATAATACTCCGTACAAATCAACTGAAATCAAGTCTCATGCGATTAGCAAGCATGAATGGGCAAAAGTGAGTACAATAAGTAGTGACACAAACAAATGTGAATTACGGGACATAAAAAGGGTATGCTATACTGTTATTTCTAAACTGTTTTATTCAACTTTAGAGGCCTCCTCACTCACCCACTCACACAGTTTGTAACTTATTTCAGTGTACACAAGTCAAGTACACTTTTGATCATCTCCAATAGTCAAATGAGAGTAACCTTGAACTGCTTTTAACTTGTCTTCATCCATAGCAATTCTCATGCAAACCGCCTCACCACTCTGTAACAATGATAGCCAAGCAAAAGTAAAATCATAAGGTTGACTACATATATGCATTAGAAAACGAAAAGGAAGGAATTTTACAATGGAGCTCAATGGCGAAACTATCCAAAAACCCATCCTAGGATAGATTCTATGGTGCGCAATGTACAAGGTTAAATGAGTCCTGAAACTCTTTCAGTATGCAATACATCATTTTGCTTAGTGTGCCCCAATGCATCACTGAGCAATGGTATGGAATAAAAAAAGAAGAAGCTTATCACAAGGTTGGGATACCCGATTCCAGAAAAGTGTTTACACTAAAAATGTTACAGTGGGAGAAGATAAATGATTATGAAGATAATAAACATTACTCGTATGGCATTCTCAGTTGGAGACAAAGGCTCCAAAAATCCCATCACCATTGATTTGAGAAGAAGCACAAACCTAATCCCCCAAAAGTAGGGAGATAGGGGCTCATGGGTTCGGTTTAAAGCCCAAACTTGGGTGGGGTAGTTTTATGGGTAATTGCTTAGAGTGCTTTATGTTTACTTTAATTAGGGTAGGGTTGCGTACATCTTGACCCCCCAGACCCCATAGAATGGGGATTACACAAGGTGGTTGTTGTTGTTGTTGTTGTTGTTGTTGTTGTCGTTGCTACTTAGAGTGCTTTATAGTATGTGTTGTGTAATGTAAAAAAAAAGTCATTCTAAAAGCTATACAACAGTATTGATTTTTTTCGTGAAGCTATAACTATGGGATGAGGAAGCATATACTAGGGCACCAAATAGATGATGGCCAAAACTGTTCACCAAACAGGAAACTCCAGAACAGAATCATTGGCTCATTGCATACAACTTTCGAAAAAAAGAAAATAATTCAGAAAGCAAATTCAACATGCATTACCAGTATTTCACTTTCGCTAGCGTTTAGCTGCTTCAAGAACTGTTTGAAGTCCTCACGAGTCACAATATTTTTATCATAGTTTACATACCGTCTCCATGTCTGTACATAATAGAACTGAAAAGGTGATAAACAATGTTAAGCATGTAGCATAAGTGGAAGGATTAACTCCGCAAACAAAAAAAAAGATAACTCAGCTATGGTCCTAATCTATGTTTAGTTCATTAAAAACATGCACTTTGGCGTCAAGTTGGGTGAGTTTACAAAATATATAAAGCTTTTAACTTTGGCTTACCAACCATTTAATTGTCCAACCACAACGACAAATCAAAACAAAAGATCAAACAAACCTTCTCACACACTCCATCTCAGCCTGCTTCAAGTGGAAAGGTTACTAGTTGAACCAAGATCAGCATGAGTTTAGTAGTTTAGTTTCCAACTGACCAGACAATGGTTCCAGACAGCACTTGGTTGAGCAGTTAAATGGACAAATTAGTTTCATCTGAAACAGAGCTGAGATCCCTTCTCCATGTAGTCAAGAAGCATACACAAAACACAGTCTAGATTCAAACCAATGAGATTTCTGTCTCTGTATAAAGAAAATTATGGCTCTATTCCCTCTTAAAGCTTCACCCAACAAAATTTGACCCAAATATCAAAGAACCTCCAATCTAACAGTGCCTTTTTCATCTTTCTAATGCCATCCCAAAATCAGATCTAACCTTTCTCTCACACCAACCCACGCTCATGACACAGTTTTTGTAGCCTTATAGGCACTCTTTATCCTACATAGTACAGATCATGTGGGCTGGCAGTGAATCCACCATCAATAAATGGTACATTTGACAATATAACAAACAGTAGCACAGTACCAGAACAAGAACAAAAGGATCAGCACCAACTGTTCTCTAGTTTAACGAACTTGGGAGTCAGCTATTCTAAATCATTCGGGTTCATCATTCATGGATTTTGTCACTGGGAATGCATAGCAAAGGCAGGATAAGCAATCTGTAAAACCAGAAGGTGTGGTGGCAAGTCTGGCAACCCCTGGATGGATTGAAGGCCATGGTATGTCCGTGAAAAGCACAGAAAACTGTGATGCCTAGAGGGAAGGCATTACAGGCTTATGGCTAAATTCTTAATGACATCAACCAAGCCTATAGGTGCATCATTCATGTGAGATGGAGCATGATCAAAAATGACCTATGGAGGGCAGGAACAAGCTTAACCAGCGTGCCCAAAATCTCTCGTACCAGGCTGCCATACCGACGCTCATCATATTGAAATCAAACCAAGCTGAATATAATATCAACAAAATGAGCTTGACATTAAACAAAACATTCCTTGCCATACTCGGGCACGCAGATACACACACATAACACACACACACACACACACACACACACAATGGCATGGAAAGTAACAATAAAACTTAAATTTTGAACGAAATCACTAGAAAGAACAACTTATCCCGAATAGACCACTAGTGAGGGGAATTGCAGTGAATACATAAACCAGTAACCAAATGAATTAGACGTTTCCGTTGACAACAAATAATTAAACTCATCACTGATGCCTGGCACCCTCTATTTCCCAGTTCTGCTTCCACTGCCCAGTGCCAAGTACCACCTCAAAAACTTTTTTTATAGATAACATGGGTATCTAGGCTTCGCCTAACTAATCCCATGGGCCCTGAAGTTAACGGCCGGTAAAACCTCTAGTGGCCTGAGGAGACTCGAACTTGGGACCTATGGAATAATTCTCAGAAGTCTTACACCTCAAAAACTTTACTTCGGGGAATCCCTGTCTGTCCATACATTCTATGTACCATTGTTGAGTAAATTTAACTTACTGATGATAACACTCATAGCTACACAACATAAAACCAACTACAAAGGACTGGACATACCATACAATAGAGAAACTACAAGTAGTCCTCAACTGATCCAAAAGTTGAGACAGCTCAAAAAGCTAAGAAAAATGGGGAACTTCATTCATACTGACAATTAATATGCTGAGCCATTAATCAAACAGCGGAAGAAACAACAACAAGTTCTGCTACATACCCATCTGCTAAAGATGTGGGTATGTTGTTATCTGTTCGGCCACAATTAATCGAAAGAGCTCCACCATACCTTTGTATAAGGGTTGCTTGGAGAAGTGTCGCCTGAGAGTATTCGTTCCTTTTGTTTGTCATAAAACTTGCCGCAGTTGGTAGAGACCTAAAATACAATGTTAAACTGATGGCATAAGTTCCACATGGCATTAAAACCCAAAATTAAAGTATTATTAAGGCAAAATTGATAGGAATAATCCCAAGTTGAGGCCATTATCTCAAAATAATCCCAAGTTAACATATCTCTCAGAATAATCCCAACTTACTCAACTTTTCACCTGGGCAGATTGATGGCCAAAAAACTATTTAATTTTTAGGCACATGAAACCCAAGTGAAACTCTCAACTCACATTTTCCTCATTCTTTTCCTTTTCGCAATTAACTTAATCTATAGCCAAGTCACATTAGGCGTATGTTCTTTAGCCACATAAGCAAGCCTTCATCTGAAAACAACTTTATGGCAATCATTAATCCGCTCAGGTGAAAAGTCGAACAAGTTGGATTATTCTGAGAAATATGTTAACTTGGGATTATTTTGGGATAATAGACCCAACTTGGTATATTCCCATCAATTTTGCCTATTATTAATAACCATAATAATAATACGTCACTTACAAAAGAGCGACTGTGAACCCAACGATCTTGGCAATCCAACAAGCATTTGCTACACTCTACAGACAAAACCAACCAAACCAAACCAAACCAAACAACTATCAGTAAAAAAAGAACTTTTTAAATTCAGATTAGGAATTAACTATTCTATAATAATCAAGTTAGCTAGAGTGTACAGTACCTGCCCAGAAGCGGCTGTAACTCTCAGGTGACTTTCTTCTTTCTTCTTTCTCGCTGATAAGTTGGCGCAACTTGTCCTTAATAGAGCCATCCTCATCGAGTATGACGACAGTAAAATTCACAATTTGGAACTTCAATTTGTAGGAAAATGCATTATATGGATCAAGAACCAGTCTTGCATAAAGCTCAACTGCACGATTCGAGAAATTTTCGGCAAAATCATCAAACCACGATGAGTTGTTGGACTTGATGGGGTTTATGGGATTCTGTGAGGAGACACAAGAGACAGACATGTTCCTTTTTGTTGGTTGTTTTTGTTTTAGCTTTAGTTGTTGGCATGATATTGTCGATGATTTAGATGAGCAAAGTGGTGCCGGCAAGTAAACAGTTTTACAAGCTGTGTTTATGTTTGAGGGAGAGGCCATCTTTTCAGTGGTTGGGTTGGTTTGGTTAGGGTGAAAAAGGGGTGAAAGTTAAAAGACAGAGCGTTGGTGATCTGATTGTGTGTATATATACTCTCTTCTTCTTTTTTTTATGAAAGGAGAGGTTTCCGATGGGGACAGGAAGACCGAACTCTAAACAACTACTGTACTCAGTTGTACTCTTGTTCCCTGCTAGCAGTGGGGGCCCGATACTTGGTAGAATTATAAAAATTATTATACGAAGTCCAGGGTAGCTATGGGCCTATTGTTAAGGACAAATTAGTGCCTTACCCGTGCTGTGCACGGGTGCAGAAAAATTCAATGAAATTGTAATTGATAGGCTTGATATTATAGTTAGGGGAATTGCTCATCGTAGTGGATTTTTTTCTCAATACAGTTGGTTTTTTCTAAAAAAAATTGAAAAAATTGTAAGGAACTAACTAATGAAAACTTTTTGTATAGAACTACCTAATGATGAGGTCAACTTGGTCAAACACTACCAAAGCACATGAAGTTTCAAAAATGCCCTTACTCATGGCATGTGCCCCTCACATGATCCCTTTTTGCCACACCCGTTTCACTAAATGAACAACTCAGTATTTGTTTTATCTTTTTATTTTCATTTTGAAACTCCAAGTTTAATTCCCCTTTTTTTTTCTCTGCTCTCACATTCAATACCCCCCTCCCCAACTGACATACCTCTCTCTCTCATTTACTACTAATTTCATCACCTTCTCTCATCTTTTTCCCTTTTTTTTCTCCACAAAGCTCTCTCTCTCTCTCACTGCTTTGTCATCATCGACATCAGGCATCTATCATCATCTTCAACATCAACGGCCATTTTCATGCTATCTCAGCAGCAAAGTACTCTCTCTTTCTCTAATCTTCTCCTTTATTTATTGTTGTCCTTTTCTTTTTTCTCTCTGTCAGTTTGTTTTTTTTTTGTGCAAAGCATGTGACACACATTAATCAATGGTACTAAATTAGTATTAAAATGGATTTAACAGTATCAATTGATTAATTAATTAGGTTTAGTGTGAAAACCTCAATTTATATTTTACCCCCAATATCGAAACTTTAAATAAAATAATTCATTTTTTAATGACTATACTTATTTTATTTTAATATTTGAAATTGCTGCAATATTATAAGTTTTAGTTTGTAAATGGTAGTTTTAATTCTAAATTAATTATTATGTACATTGATTATTTCGACGCTTTTGTTTGTTATTCGTAAATGAATTTTTTTTCGACAATTTTGCTTTATATTGATTATTTCGACAATTATTATGTTAATTGGAGCTTTTTATGATGGTTTTATTTGTGTTGCATGAATTGTCGTAATAAAAAAAATTTGCAAATAATTTGTGCAGTGTGTAAAAAATGGGAACAAAAACAGTCAGATATGTGACTCATGAACCTGTGGCTGGTGAGTTTGCTTTAAGGGTAGAGCATGGTGGGAAGTTTAAGACAACCAAGAGTAAAACAGTGTATGAGGGTGGTGGTGTGTTTGTGAAACAAGGATGTCATGTTGATGAGTTTTGTTATTGGAATTTGGTGGATGTAGCAAAATTAGAGTTGAATTTAAATCCTGATAATGTGGAGTTTTGGTATCAAAGAAAGGGTTTGGACTTGCATAAGGGTAGAAAAAGAATTTTAAATGATGAGGACACAAGGGACTTTTTACTTACCACTGATGCTAATAAGGATACTTTTGTTGGAGTGGTGTACTTCATTCAAGTGGAAAACCAACCAAAATATGTCCCTCAAACAGCCCCCTCTGTCCAAAACAACACTTTAAAAGCATGCCCTTCAAACACTTCAGAAGCATCAAAGGCAGCAGATTGTGATACACAGAACTGCGACTCAGAAGGGGGAGAGACAGATAATGATGATAACAGTGAGTTTGAAAAAACAGATTCTGATGAAGATGAGGACCATGATGTAGGTATTGATTATGGTGTTTTTGATGATGTTAGAGTTGAGAATGACTTGTTTGCTGAAAATGTGGATAGATCTGTAGCTGAAATTGTGAGAAGGAGCTTGGGTAGTTTAGCATTAGACAAGACACAAGAGATAGAATATCCTTCTGATGAGGAGCATCCCACCAATGAGCTGACACCCAATGTTGATGATGATTTGGCTACTGACTCGGATGATCTTAGAAGTGTACATGGTTCTGATGATGAGGACTCATCATGCCCTGTCTTCAATCTAGCTTGTGATCTCACAAAACCAATCAACTTGAAGCTAGGCTTGAAGTTCCCTACTGTGAAAGTGCTAAGAAAAGCCTTGAGACACCATGCAATCGAGAACCATTATGACTATTATTACCTCCACAATGGGAAGATGAGGGTGACTACGTATTGCAAGTTGAGGTGTGATTGCGAGTGGAAGAAAGGGAGAGGGAAGAGAGTCAAGTGCTGTTGCAACAGGCCTAACAGATGCATCTTTAAAGTGCATGCCCAGAAACTAAAAGAAGAAGATACTATTCAGATCAAGTCCCTTCACTTAGCTCATGAATGTCTCAACCAACAGTTTAACACCAAGGTAACTTCTGAGTATATTGCAGAGAGGTTCATCAACAGATTTGTGTTTGATCCACAAATAAGAATAAAAAAATTGCGAGATTATGTATTCAGTAAGCTTGGAGTAAAGTGTGGGTACTATAAGTGTTATTACTCGAGAGTTTTAGCTATGTTGATGCTTCACGGTGATGCAAAGGACCAATATGCTAAGGTGTGGGAGTATGTAGCTGCTATTAGGAAGTACAACCCGGGTAGTTCATCGTATGTGAAGGTGTCAATTGAGAGGCCCATTGTCTTCGAGAGAATGTACATTTGTTTAAAAGGTGTTGTTGATGGATTCATAGCTGGATGTAGGCCCATCATTGGTGTGGATGGGACACACTTGAAGGGTGCTTTTACTGGTCAGTGTCTAGTTGCGGTTGCAAAGGATGGGAATAACAACATCTACCCCCTCGCTTGGGCTATTGTTGAGATTGAGAATAAGCATACTTGGGCAAGGTTTTTAGAAAACCTAATACAAGACATAGGCCTTGGTCAGGAGCATGGTGGATAGACTTTCATGTGTGATCGACAAAAGGTAATTCGCAACTTTTCCTTTTTCATTCAGTTTTTTATTTTTTAAAATATGTAGCTATGACTTATTCACATGTGATATGTGATATGTGATATTATTTGTAGGGGTTGTTGGATGCATTTGCCCATGTTGTCCCCACAACAAATTTGAGATATTGTGCTCGTCATGTGTGGACTAACTTCAAGTTGCTTTATCCTGGAGAGGCCTACAAGTGTGTGTTCTGGGCTGCAGCTAGAGCTACTAACAAGGTCAATTTCATTGCTTAGGTTAATTATATGTGTGTTTATGTTAGTCTAGTTGATGTATTTGATGATTTCATCCATGCTTTCGTAATGTCTTTTGATCCATGGTTATGTAATGTGTCATGCAGAAAGCATTTGAACAACATATGGAATGCATTAGAATGATGAATGAGAATGCATACAAATACCTAGCCGATATACCTCCTTCAAGATGGTCAAGACATGCCTTCAGGACCAACTGCAAGAGTGACATGTTGCTTAACAACATGTGTGAGAGCTTCAACAATGTACTAAGAGCTGTCAGGGACAAGCCAATTCTGACACACATGGAGTGGATGAGGCGGTATGTTATGAAGAGGCATACATCCAAAAGAAATGGTGTTGCAACATATGAAGGGAAGGTGATGCCCTCTGTCTTTTAATTCTTGAATGAGGTCTTTGAAGAGAATAAAAAATGTGAGGCTTTACAAGGTGATACGTATGAGTATGAGGTGCAATTCAATCCAACTGGTGAGGTGTATGTGGTGAATCTGTTAGATAGGACTTGTGGTTGTTTAAAATGGCAACTAAGTGGCCTACCTTGCTGCCATGCACTTTCTGCCATTTATGATCAAAGGGGTGACCCTTTAGATTATGTGCACAACTATTACAGTGTTGAAATGTTCAAGAAAGCATACACTCCAGTCATTCATGCCATGCCTGGGCATACTCAATGGGATTCAACTGATCATGAGCAACCATTGTCACCAGTGTACAAGAAACAGCCGGAGAGGCCCAAGAAGAAGGACAGAAGAAAGGAGGTTGGGGAGGATGCTGGAAAGAAGGGGAAGAAAAGGGTGATAATAATTTTGTCCCAAGGCAACCTCAACAACACAGATGCTCCAACTGTCACCAACTTGGGCATAACAAGAGAAAGTGTAAAAACCCTCCAGCTGAGCCTATTCCTAAGTCTAAGGGTGGAAGGCCCCCTGAGCAAGGTGGTGTTGCATTTTCGGTGAAAAAGAACAGAAAAAGACCAAATGCAGAGGTAGATTTCAAGAAAATGTGCTTAACTTTCTGTCTCTTTCAGTTTTCAGTTCCGTTTCAGTGTTGCTGTATGTTGGTGTTTCTGTGAGTGTGAGTGTGGCTGGCTGAGTAAGTGAGTGTGAGTGATGTGGCCGTGAGTGTGAGTGTGAGTGTGAGTGTGAGTGTGAGTCTGAGGGTGATTAAGTGAGTGTGAGTGTCACTAAGTAAGTCTAACTGTGTGTTGTGTGTGTTGTATGTTGGGTTTTTGTGACAGGTGAGTGGTAATGATGAGCAACCTCTCGGAGTTGAACCTAGGGCAACTGAAAATGAGCAAGTCGGCCAAGTGTTGACACAACAATCACAAGCACTTCCTCAATTTCAAAGTCACACCTTCATGGAGGAGTCTATTTCTGGTGTTGGTGAATCCAGTGGCATTGGAGCAAGTCAGCAAAGTGTTGGAGCATCTAGCATCCAAGTGAAGAGGAAAAGGGCTTTGCACCAATGGGACATCCCTCTTTGGAAGCCTTAGATTGATTAAGCCATTGTTGTGTTGTATGAACCAATGTGATGCTTTTGTATGAACCAATTGGATGCTTTTGTATGAACCTATTTTAGCATATGTACTAGATATTGTATCTTGGTGTTTGCCGGCTTGGTTAGACAGAAAATATTCCAAGAAAATTCTTAGTGTTGAATTGATGGACAGAAAATGCAGACTGAAATCCGTTTGCAGATTTGCAGACTGGCCAAATTTGCAGACTGCAATTTGTTTGCAAATTGCAGACTGGCCAAATTTGCAAACTGCAATTCGCTTGCAGAAAATGCACTCTTTGGGCATGTCTGTCTGTATGTTCTTTTCTAGCTATGAAACACAAAATTCTGTGGAATTGAAAAGAAGATTTGAGCCATTGCCAATATGTTAGCCTTAAAATACCAACATTCTTTCATTTCATTTCATTATGTTTGTCAAAATACAACCTAATAACTAAACATTACATAACAATCACATACCCATTTCATTATCCCTAGTATACAAACTCTAATGGAACACAACAATCACATACCCATTTCATTATCCCTACTACACAAAACCTACTGGAACACAACAAACAGCACCAACAATACTAACAAAACTGCAATCCATTTCAATATGTTGCCATTGCCACCCAAACACTTCTTCTTCTTCGATCGTTTCCCTTTAACCCTCTCCGTTTTGTATCTACCATTAACCTCACACTTAAGGGCATTCACTTCATTGTCGAGCCTACTGAACTCACCAATCAGTTCATTCTTCTCACTGCTCAACTTGTTAATCAACCTCTTTTGCCATTCAGTTTGAGAATTATCAAGCCAAAAAAATTGATCACACCCCTCGTCAAAGTCAGGGCAGCTCTTAAATCGTCTCCTGGGATTCCTCTCTGTCTTAGATGTACCATAAACAAACAATTTATCACAGTTGCAATGCCCAGGAAGTGAGTTCGGCTTCAGTTGCTTGGAGCGCCTCAACCCGTTCGAGCTTGATGCCCCTCCTCCTACCATGTCCAATTCCTACAAAAGGTAAAGTCCAATTAGTTAATTCAAATGGGTAATTCAAATTTTTTTGCTTATGTCAAATTAGGGTTATTGAAATGTGTAATTTAATTGAAATTGGAATAGATATAAACACATGTGAATAGATATAAACACGACATGTACATTAAAGGTAGCCAGCCATTCTTTTGTAGTTGAATGTAAAAAGTTAACATCCATAGTGACATTCGAAGACTCACAGAGAATGTCACTCAACAACAGTCAATCACAAACATGTGTAATTTAATTGAAAAATTTTTTAACTGAAATTGGAATTGAACAGGAAAAATAACTCTGGTTTTTTTTTTAATTGAAATTGGAAATGAATCGAAATGGGTAATTGAAATTGAAATAAATAATTCAACTTACATTATTTGCTTGGTTGCTTGCTCGTGATCAAGTTCGGTTTCTGGGTTGCTCGTGATGAAGTTCGGTTTCTGGGTTGCTCGTGATGAAGTTCGCTTTCTGGGTTTGCGATGATGTCGGGTTTGGGGATGGGGTTTGGAGTTTCTGTCTCTGTCGGGTTTGTTGTTGTGAGGTATCGAGTTTGGGGATGAAGGACTGGGCAGGGGATGAAGGAGAGGGGAGGAGGAGTGGGGAGTGCTGGTTTGTTGGTGGACGGTGGTGTATCGGGTTTTTGGGGGATGAGATTTATCTGAGGGAGGGAATTATTTTGGAACTAATCTTTTACATTTTACAGATATAAAACGTAGAGAGTGGAGTATAAACAGTAATAATGGGTGTGGCAAGAGGGATCATGTGAGGGGCACATGCCATGAGTAAGGGCATTTTTGGAACTTCATGTGCTTTGGTAGTGTTTGACCAAGTTGACCTCATCATTAGGTAGTTCCATACAAAAAAGTTTTCATTAGGTAGTTCCTTACAAAAGTCATGTTTTATTAGGTAGTTCCTTACAATTTTTTCAAAAAAATTACATAGATTTCCCTTACAGTAAAAACTGAAAATTTTTAATGGACAAGTTTAGGAAGAGAGTAGGCTTTCCAACGGCGAGTCGTTCATGGCCGCAACAAGCAATCCTTACAAAGTTCGGCAAAGCGAGGCAGTAAGATGTTGATGAGATTGATGCTGACATCACATAATTAAACTATTATCAAAGTTTGCAGTATATCATACAACTATCCAACGTTCAACAACAAAAATCTATTATTTTTCACCGGTGATATGAATAATGAAGTGCAGATGCTCTATGCCTTAATTGCAGTGATTTTCTCCCTTCATATTTAAATGTACAATAGATGTTAGTAATCTATCTCAAGACCTCCACCACCACAAAGTGTCGACAACAACCACGGTAGCGACACTCACATGTCACATCCACCATGATGGCGAACCCAGCCACCACGGCAACAACCCAGCCACTGCACCTTCACACACCACAACATCTCACGACGCTGAACTAGATCCGTATAGGCGCATACAACTGGAAAAGGGGGTGGGGGTCGGTTGGGGCAATTGGGTAACACCGTAAGAAGAAAAATAATAAATACCCTCAATAGGGGGCTATTTTTTTTATATACAAAATAA
>ONZK01003440.1:896-27265 GCA_900322385.1 Pharnaceum exiguum
AACGGATATAAGGTTGGGATTTCGTCATTAGGCATGGCAATACCCCGTACAAAATACTGTATCTACAAAACTATTATTATTTTTTGTACACAAAATTAATCTAAGTTTAACAATTACTATTGAGGTACAATAAAATTAATCCATACAAAAGAATTATTAAAGAACATAAAAAGTATTATCCAATAAATGAAAATACAATAACAATTACATTTTTGTGTTCAATTCAAAAGAGAAATAAGATAATAAATTTATAAAATTGTGGACCGTGCAACGCACGGGCAAGAAAACTAGTTGGCATCAATTTTTCGATTGAGCATGGCTTCTTGGATGCGGTGGTGGAGTCGGACACTCTAAAGGTTGTGTCTACTTTAAGTAATAATAATTTAGTTCATAATGGATCTCAAAAAAAAAAAACTAGTTCATAATGAGGTAGGACTTATTATTGAAGACATTTTAGATTTGAAGGTAGTTTTTACTAGCTGTTTCTTTATGCATGTTAGCAGGGAGGCCAACCGAGTGGCACACAATCTCGCTCAGTTGCAACCTTTTGAGTTTAGAGATAGTTTATGGATGGAGGAGTATCAATCGAGCGTTGAGGAATTTGTACTTGAGGATATTACCAAAATGAATGAATAAAACTCCCATTTCGCCTTAAAAAAAATGAGCCAATTCAAAAAAATTAACAAACGAAAGTCATTGACTTTGGTTGAACACTTCTTACCTTTCTTTCAATGTAATTAGTATATAGATGAGCTTTTTCCGTATCCTTATCAATGTAATTATTTTACACCGGATGTCTAATACCAATTTTGACCCAAGCCGTAAAAAGAAAATCCTTTCATATTTTGTGTACACACAGCTCGACTAAATTAAAATAAATCTCGGTTAATCAACATTAGCTGGTCCCTCACTCACATGCTTGTTTAGATAATCTGACTAATCCCAAAAATATAGACAATCTCAAACACGCTTATGTAACGTACCAAGAAAAATGGCCATAACGTTTTGGAAAAGAATGACATCAAACACTCGACTTAGCATCTTCCATGGTAATTTATGTATGGATGTTGCCAGATTTGTGTTTGCATATCTCTCCCTTTCCAATGTAGCTACTTTGAAAGGATAGAAAGAAGATTGCACTTTGTCATTCAAATTTTCAAGAAAGATACGGAAACGAATCATTCCAATTTTCAACTTCCGTCTCGACACAAAGTTCGTTGCTAATAATCCTTTTTCTAGTAGTGAAATGGATTAAGGTCCGACACATGTAGACTATAATATAAAATATATTATACGTTAATATATATTATGTAATTTGTAAGGCTCTTTCACTCCTGTATCGAGTCGTGCCAGCGGTGTTTTCGCCAGACGGTCTATGCCAAAGGAACTGGATTTTTCTCTATCAATTCCCTACTTTTCTCGCTCCTCAAGAAAGCTAGGAACTTCCTAGAAATTATATTACAAAGAGAAAAAAAGGTTTTTTCACGCTTGTGTTTATATCATTTTTACACCTCTTCTTTTCATATTCAACCTTACAGGGGGGAAAGAAAATCGAAGATCAAGAGGAAGAGGAAGAGGAGGAGGAGGAAGAAGAGAAAGAAGAAGAAGAAGAAGAAGAGGAAGACGAAGATGAAGAGGAGGTTGAGGGTCAACCCACTCTTTATCACCGACATTTGCATGGGCAACAGAAGCGAAAACAGTTGGCTATTTGACCATATCAAGAATTAACCAAGAAAACACCGTAATCTCCATATGCCACTTGAGTTGGTTAAGCGTTTGAATAGAAAAACGTGAGAGGGGAAGGCACTTCAAGAGGGTCAACGTGGTTCTGGTAAGTGTAGGCATTTGGGCTATTACCAAAGGAAACCTTTTGAGATTGCCGAGTATTTTTTATACAATTGAAATAAATGGGCTTCTTGGTTCTTTGATTAATATATGGCTGGTAATTTTGGCTATTCATCATCGTCCTCACATACTTTGGCTTGATGAAATTGTCTATGCTTTGATATGTGTAGCGGTGGAACAATAAGGAACGACAATCAGCAGCATTTAAACTCGCCAATGTGCTATGTGTCATTGTTCTACCTTATGGCAATGTTGAAAGTGACGAGATCTACTTTCTTTCTAGCAAAGTGTAAACACTTCATGCTTGATATGTTTGCCACATGTTTTAACTTGAAGTATTTCGGAATTGGTTGTTAAAAAAATAGATTTGCCGGTGGTGTGAGGTGCACAAACACTTCCACCGGGTATCTTCTAACTGCTGACTAGGGAACTCTAGGTAATAGAGGTGGAAGTGATTAAACTCGAATTAGATGAATGGGTAGTTAGCACCTCTAAGGATTTTAGGCCTTTTAAATGGCCTATTTCAATCATGAAGATCCATTATCAAACACATAATGAACCATTCCGATCACATACATTTCATTCAAACCCCACATGAACCAATTCAAACTCAACGAGCTTTTGTCACATTTGTCAACCAAATCAATCGATTCTCTTCCAAAATTCTACCTTAATATACAATTGACATGGGTAGGACAACTCACATTTGATGCTAATTTGAACCCGAGTCTAAACCAAAAGGGTACGACAACTCTCAAGAAGTTTAAACTCAATCCCACATCACTTCGATCGATTCAGTTTGTGAAGCAAATCATGCTAATTAAAACTTTTCATTTGATTAATATGATGAACCACACTGCCATCACTACCTAGTGGATCCCCGACGGTTGGAATTTGGTCCTTTTGTAGAACTTTGATCCTTATTGAATAATCTTAGGTAGCGCGTTGTGAGCTCAAAAAAATACTCCCTCCGTTCATAAATAATTGTCGTTTTCGTTTTACGTGTTTCAACTTTGACCAAAGATTATGCAAAATCTATCCAACAAAAAATTATAAAACCATAATATTACGAAAGTACATCTCAAGTCGAATCTATTGACAATAATTTCATTTTATGATTTGAAGTAGTTTTCTCACAAATTAATAGTCAAAATTTGTCTCGAAAAGTGAGAACGACACTTATTTATAAGCGGAGGGAGTACATCTTTTATATTCTTACATTGATGGCAAAATTACCCAGAATAATTCCAAGTTGAGCCGTGTATCACGCAATAATCCCAAGTTCGTAAAATACCCTCAATAATCCATACTCAGCCTCCTATATCCATAAACAATCCCATATATCCCTGAACAGTCTAATGATTTTCGGTTGGGCTATTTTCGGTGTACCTTGCCTGTGTGACATCTATATTTAGCATGTGTTTACTTGCTTAGTCAGATATCATGACTCATATTAAAACAAAGCATGCCTCATGAAAAACTTATATGTACCCTCGAAACAAATAAATTCAGACAAAACTCTTCATGTGTGACTCTTTTGTTTTAATCCAAATCAGCAACCGTGGAGTTAGCAACCCACCAATAGATTATAAGGAATTTGACTAAACAAACACCTGTCAAATCAATGCTACACATGTAAATGTACACTAAAAATGGCACATTCGAAAAACATTGAACTGTTTAGGTATGGTTAGGGATATATGGGCCTAGTTGGGATTATTTGGGATAATTCACAAACTTGCATTATTGGGGATATTCGGCCTAACTTTGGATTATTCTGGGTACTTTTACCTACATTAATTGATTGATGATATGCGTAGAGGTAGAGTGAGTGTGATTAGTCGTCCCAACAAATTCTGCTCACAAATATTAAACAAATAAATACAATCATACATGACCAAATAACTTAAAAAATAGATTACATATTATTATTTTTTATGTAAGGGAATAGATTATATTTTATTATCATTTAAATACATTGTATATGCCCTTAGAAAGTAGAAAAAGAACTTTCTTTTTGAGTAGAAAAAGAACTATATACATTGTATCATTGACACTCATTGATATCATCATGATCAAACTCAGTATTTAGAGTATATGACACGGAAATACATCAATACCTAGAAGATTTTATCTCTGCAACTTCTTTTAGGTCAAAATAGTTCAGTTTGACTTAAAACAATATATTTCAGTTTCATTTAGTTAAAATTTAATAGAGTTCAACTTGTAAACAAAAAATTATGTGAATCCATTTCATATAAAGATTGAGTATTAATGATCCCTTGAATAAGGATTAACAACCCCTCTCACCCAATCTCATATATGAAACGGGCTCAAATTTTTCTGCAACTTGTAACTTGTAAAGATATATAATAGGTTTTGATGGAGATATCAATTTGTGGTCATTTATTGAGTCTTTTTATGTCATTTTGTAAGAGCCCGAAATTAAAGAAGGGAGTCTAATAAGGTTATTATATATTATTAAGAATTAAGTGATAAACAATTGAATAAAAAGTTTCAATTTAGTTCAGAATATCAAACTTAAATCTTTTGTTAATTATTAGCTCAGAACATTGAGTTCAAATTAAACGAACCTGCGCCAAAAAATATCTTCAAGCTTTATTTCTTTTGTTTTTTTAGGAAACATATCAATATGTACATGTAAAGAAACCACTGAGACAATCGTATTTGTCCAAGTAATATGTATACATGATTACAACACGGATATTATTTCCATAAAAAAAGGATTCTATGGATTGAATGTTTCTGTACTGGTGCTCTATTCAGATTGACATATTAAACAATAGAAGTATATACGGAGTATATATACAAGAATATATGAATTCCTGTAACTAATGATACTTGCAGGTCTAACACGGATTATTTCCATAAAAAAAGGATTCTAGGGATTGAATGTTTCTGTACTGGTGCTCTATTCAGATCCATATTAAGCAATAGAAGTATATATATAGACAAGAAAGCATAATGCAAATGATATCCTCACATCTCAATTATAACTTGATCAGTTTGAAAAGAGTTGTATTGTCATCTTCTTCTTCATTCTTCTCAAAATGGTTGGAAAGTCATCATATGTACCAGTCTTCCTGCTGATGCTAGTACTCATTTCTTTGGGTAAGTGAAGTCATTTATGATATTGGTTTCATTCACGCTTTGTATGCGTTAGCACTGTTGGTTTTCTACGTCACCTTGCTTTTAAAACGTTTGATTATAGTTGCAAAAACATATTCATTAAAATAATTTTACCGATTAGGGCGTTAAGCCCCCCTTATTACCAAAAAAAAAAAAATATTTTACCGATTCTGCGTTTTTTGTATTCTTTAATTCTTGTACTTATAATTACAAATACAACAAGATTTTTAGATAATGTTGTCTTCTCTCGGGTTATCAACTTGGTATATAGTATAGACTTTTATGAGTAAGTATTTACTGTAGTTTTTATCGATCTCGCAATAGTGACGACTTGCGACTAACGTTAATTTATTTTTTTATTGCAAAATAAGGTAATATCAATACCGCGACTGCTAGCAGGGAGGTGCAGCCTAATCGCGGACCACAATGCAACAGACTAGATGGTTGCACAACTGATTTATGCCAACATTATTGTGAAGCTCCACCTCGTGGGACATGTGCATTGCCAAACCTTTGTTGTTGCCAATAATTGTAGTGACCTTAAAACCAAGTTGTCTCTTTAATGAATAAATTCTTGTTTTACACATTGGGTACACTTCGACAGAAGTTGCCACGGAGTACTACAGAATGAAATGTACTGAATCGAAAATTCCGAGTTATATGAGCATAAGGTTTTGAAGTCACCTTTTATTTTGGGAGCTGCTTTGTACAACACTAATTTGTGCTTTGTACAACACTTTTTTCTGTTTATTTACACAAATTAGTGTGGTACAAAGCAGCTCCCTTTATTTTACATGTTTCGCATGTTTGCAGACTTACGTTCAACAAGAGCATAAGGTTGTCAAAAAAAAAACAAAAAACAAGATTACAAGAGCATAAGGAGCATTGGCCTTAAAATATGATTAATGATCAATGTACTCGATAATAATTATAATAACAATAAAGAACTCTACATGACTACATTCGATTGCGCGCACGTCATTATAAATGATGAAGGAATGTTGCCCTCAAAAAAAATGATAAGGAATGTACTCCGTAGGAATTAGGATACTAGGAATCAAAAAGGACTCCACTCCATCAAAAAAAAAAAGAAAAAAAAAGGACTCCACACATTCTATTGCCACGTCAACGTGAGAGACTATATGCTTCTTATCAGGACAATTTTTTATAACTTAAAAAGTACTAATTATTATTTTTAGAATTAATATATTCGCTCAGAAAGATCTTTGCAAATTGCTATATGACTTTTATGGGCCAACTTTTATAAGTTATGAAAATATCGTATTAAATTGGTAAAAAAATAATTGAAACTCATTAGAGTATCTTTTTGAAGTACTTTTGATAAATTACATTTTAAATATTAAAATTATAAAATAATTCATATGATCAGTCTGAATAGTAGAACAGTTGACTAAAACAAGTCAAACCGTAAAAAGGGCATGTTTAATCATTAAACTATATAAAATATAAAAAAAGTGACAAATAATTATTTTTTGTTTTAGACTCTATTACTTTCTACTTTTAAAGTTAAATTCACTTAATAGTTTATAATAAATGAAATTTTCAAAAAGAAATTTCATGTGAGTCTCATATATTAATTAATTAATTGAGAGTATAAAGATGAGTATGCGGATTTTAACACTCATTTTTATACTTTATGTTGTGGGTCTTATACTATAGGTATGATACCCAAGTATAAAACTAATACTCATCTTTATTTAAACCAACTCGTTAAAATACAACCAATAAATATTCCCTAACATATTTTTGTAACCCATTTGTGCTACAAATTGATATAGAGAATATTAAATGCTTGCCTTCAATTCCACTAGCGCACTAGTACTCGTCTGTATCCTCGGATAGGAGAAATCCAATTAAACTCCAACGGTTGGATTTAGAAAGAAAATAGGGAGAATTTTGAAATATTAAAAACTTAAAAAGTAAGAAAACATGAATTAATCCCATGGAAATCTCGAGGATTCCAATTCCACTAGTACACTACAGTGAACAAAGCGAGATTATGGGTGAGTTTGGGGTTGCTGTCAAGTGCTGTAGAAAGTGTTGTAGCTGTGAGGTGCTGTAGATGTGGCTGAAAGTGCTTTCACCTATAGCTGTGGAATAGGTGAGGTGAAAAAACAGCTTTCAAATCTTATTTTTGAAAAGTGCTTTCACTAAAAGTGCCAAACACCCCCAAAAAATAAAAGTGCTACCGAAAGCACTTTGAAAACACTTCAACCTCAACCCCAAACGGACCCCCTATGTCAGATTCCCATTTGTGGGCATCTTGGAGGAATGTTTATTTTCCCCTCCCTCTCATCTCTGAACTAGTCCAATATGAGTCTCTTAGGGCGGCCGGCCACCTTATCGTGTAAACAAAACAATTACGGATTATTCAATAAGAACCATATTCTACTACTATATGACGTGGAGCCGTGGAGGCAAGTTGATATGGCAAAGTTCTCCCTCAAAATCCGAAGACGCTTGGATTTGAGTCCCATCACCCAGTAAAAGTGGGTCTTCTTACCATTTTTTATTAAAAAAAAAAGAAAATTCTATATCTATATGATCGGGATACCGTACCACACCTACTGCCTATTTCCCCTTCCTTTTGGGACTCTTTCATGATCGCTAGCTTACATTTGAGTTCTTATACAGGAATCATGCACTACAAAAAAAAGAGCATTTAGCGTCTAAGTGCAGCAACAAGTAACGAAATTTGTCGCTGAGAATTGGAAAAAGCAAAAAAAAATAGACCCAGCGTCGGTTGTGCTCCAAGACGCTAGGATCAGCGTCAAAATGTGAAAACCCGATGTTGGGTTTAGCAAGCTCCGACGCTGAGCGTATTTAACAAAAACAAATAAAACAAAACCTAGCAACGGATCACAAATTCGCCGTTGGGCTAGCATCGGCCTAATTTGGGCCGACGCTGCCCAGCCTCGAAACTAAAGAATCCGTTGCTGAGGGTTTAAAAAAAAAGCCCAGTAATTTGTATCTATTATATAAAAAAGAACAGCTAATAACACGTATCAAACTTGGCTCATTGGTAATCGACTCTCTCTCCTACACGCGCGACGTAGGTTCGACTCTCCCTGGCTGTACTGAGGGTCGCGAGCAATTCTAATCCATATATGTTTTTTCTTTTTTTGGAAAACCCAGCAACGGATCTGGAAAACCACGTCGCTGGGGCTTAGCCGCTGATTTCCTTTTTTGCCGACGCTGGCCCTTAGCAAATGCAATGAAACCCGACGCTGACACAGCGACAATCGCAAAAAAAAATAGCCGCTAGCCTTAGCGTCAAGCAATTTAGCAACAGGCCGAAACCCGTTGCTAAGCCCGACGCTAAGGGCCTTAGCTGCTGTTTTTCTGGAGTTCAGCAACTGTTTTCTGCAGTTGCTATTTGCTTGATTTTTTGTAGTGATGATAGAGTTTTTAGCATATCGTACGTAAGCTAATAGAGTTCATTGCTAGCTTACCATTTGAATTACATTTGGAAACACTTTTTTTGTTTCTAGAAACTAACTCAAAATTCAAAATGATATTAAACAACACCTTAATAAACTAATCAAACTTTGCTAGGGCTTTCTTGCTAATATAGGGCTTTCCCACATGCATTAATTCTTAATACTAATCAAACTTTGCTAGGGCTTTGTTGCGTCAGTAAATAAAAATCGGAAAAAATTGTGTGAACCCGTTTCATATATAAGACTTGGTACTAATAATCCTTCGACAATATAATAATGACCCATCAACTACTGAATAATACCCCATCTTACCCAGACTCATGTATGAAACGGGTTCACGTACACAAATTTTTCTCATAAAAATTATATTATTACATTTACTTGAAAGAAAGGAAAAAGCTATATCGTTCATCCCACATTCCCACGGATCGGAGATGTTAAGGCAGAGGCGCAGAGCCATAAAAGCATTGAGTCGTTCAGATTTCAACAACAAAAAAAAAAACGACAATTCGCACGAGTAATTTAATAAAGAGATTAGTAAACATTGTTTCAGGTTAGAAAATAAAGTACTAATATAATCATTGTTTTAAAATAAGAAAATATAAACATTATTATTTTATCTATACGAAAGAGATATAAGAGACAGCCATCAAAACAGACCGGGGATTCTGAAGTGGGGGCTGCCTAATCGAAGAAGTTAATCAAGTTGTGAGATATTTTCACTTATCAAGGATACAGAGAATTTTGAATGCTTCACGTACATGTCAATTATCTTTTCCGGCAAAGATATGAATTGACATTGTCTCCCTAAATATATGATCTTTTCATTCAGAATCTTTCTGCATTCTGTCACTACTTGTCTACGAGTACTTTAGTAGGACGTACTCCTTTACTTGTGTTGAAAGGGCAGATTTGTACATACCCATTGAAGTACAACTACAGAAGCAAAAAGTCACTGGCAGTAGACCGGTCAGAATTTGGAAAAAGAGAAAAAAGGGTGAACAAGGGTAAATGTCGTCGCTGGAAATCACAAAAAAAAAAAAGAAGTAAATGTCGTCAAATCACTGTGTCCGTATGTATACTCTGTGATACACATCACAATTCACAAGACGGTACGAAACATTATTGCATGCATGCAAGGTTTTATAACTAGTCAGGTGTGAGTTTTGAATGTGATACAAAAGGAGAGAACCTTGTACAGTAGTAATCTTTTATGGCCTTGTTTGGTTCAATAGCATTTAGTACAAGTAGTTAACATTTTGTGTTGTAATAGTAGTTTGACCAGTCAGAAAATGCTCTTGGACATGTTTGGTAAAGAGTAGTTTTGAGGGTCCAAAATACTCTTCATAAAATGCTATTCACAACAGCTTTTTTACTATTCATCATAATTTACAGTATAAAACTGCTAACTATTACCAAACAACTCACACATGCTAACTGCTAACTGCTAGTCAAATCTACTAACTGCTAACTACGTACTAACTACTAACTACTAACCGCTAACTGCTCATACTTTCTCCCAAACAAGGCCATGTGTACACCCGAAACATTATTGTGGAAATGAGAATCCTATTGCTACAGCCATTTTGAGCTAGAATTCACTTGTTTTTTTCATTATCCCATTTAAGATGCTGGTAATTCAGATATACTCGATCTTAGCTAGATGCCCCAAAGAATTAGGTTTGGAATTGAATACATGCATTGAAGAAAGATATATTTTGTTAAATAAATGGAATTAAATTGGACTAAATTCAAAATAACGAATAGAGTAATTAAGCCCTCACGTGACCTGTTTCAAATTGGGATAAAGAAAAGAAATAAAATTAAAGAAAAACATAACCTAACTTCTCTTGGAAAGGAATTGAACTAATCAAATTAAGATTATGATCTTTTTTAACTTAACTATATTATTAGTGTTAATTAATATGAAAGTATTAATTTGAGCTAACCTAAACAAGACCATTTTTAAGCTGCGCTGGTATTTGTATAAAAAGTTGAATTCGAAGAACATGGCTAAATCAGACATCGCTGATTTATAAGTCTTCAATTAACAAATAAGTGTCATTTTATTCAACTTAAAGTCTCAGCTTTTTCTAAAACCAAAAAAAAAGTCTCAGCTTTTTCTTCATACTGCCCTATCACGTAGGTAATAATTGTTCTTCTTTTTGGTTGACGGCCCATGAAATAGCTTTTTCTACATACTGCTCTATCACGTAGGTAATAATAATTCTGATTTGTTCAAGATAATGTAGTTAAGCTTGGCCTTAGTTCAAATAATAAATTACTTAGTGAAACCTTCTAATGATATATATTCCCTCAGTTTCTAAATGTTCTTCCGCTTTGTAATCTGACACATGATTTAGGAGACCATTTTTTGAGAAAAATTGACACATTTACCCATATATTTTGGTTAAAGTTTGGTAAATAGCCTAAACAAGTAAGGATAGGGAGGTCATTTTGCCAAAAAAAAAGTCCTAAATAAAAATAGGAAGAATAATATGAAACACATAAAAAAGAAAAAATGTGAAAGAACATTTAAAAACGGATGGAATATAAAGAATTAAAAATCATATCAGTGATACAACTTTTTACGATTAAAGGTAATGACAACTAAATTGGAGTGAACTATTGTCGACTTTTTAGAAGTTATATACGGAGTATAGAACATGCACAGATGCACTAAATGAAGCTAAAGAAACATGACCAAAAGTATTAAGTGCTCCGTACTACTTTTACCCTTGCCAATGCAAGTTGCCATTGCATAGACGCATAGTTAGGTCAACAAGGAGTCAAGGATGCAGGGTGAAACCAGAAAAATATGGTCAAAGGAGCAGCGCATTTAATTCGCCAGAAATGGAAGTAAAAACAAGGGCAGATCTACTTATTACTGTTACGTGGACAATTGTGTGTAACATGTTGACTGTTGAGGTAACCCTGAGTCCCTGATCTGAGCATATATGGTACTGCTGCATGGGGACAAGGCACGAGGGGCAACCGAAAAGGAAAGTATAATGATCAAAAAGGACAAACAGGAAAAAGTCCTGAATTGCAATGCCTATTGCTCCATCTGCCCCGTTCCTACTTCGTAGGGCTTTACTAAGTCAGATTTTCCACCTTCGAATTGTCTACAAAGGGGATGGTTTCCGTACCTTTGCCCCCGCCCTCCCCGGTGTATGTTTTATTGTCAAATTGGACAAAAATACTTTGATACTTATCTAGTGCCTTTCTTGTTTGATATATATTTTATGTACTATGTTTTACAAACAGTGATTGGGTACGTAAGACCAAGTACTTAGATTCAAATGGATTCAAATTCATGCAGCATAAATCATCGATGGGCTCCGTCTTGGATCTGTAAACTCTAACTTCAAGTTAGTTTTAATTCTGAATTCGGAAATGTTGAAATTTAAAGCTCCACGCACTTTGTAGGCATGCAAATGAGATATGTCTATAAGTCTAGAACTAAACGTGAGTAGACTGATCTAATTACTGAAACTCAAAAATAAAAAGTCTTCAATATTGAAATGTTCCTATATCTAAAGTCTATATTAAACCAAAAAAAGAAGTTATTAATATATCTATCCCAAGAAAAGAATACTATATATCAGTTAGGCATTATTCAAGATTTTTTATTACTTCTAGTAGTTTACTCAATTTTTAATCATTAATAATATAGTTGTATATATCTAGTGTAAGCCTTAGAGGTGTAAACGAGTCGAGTCCGAGCCGCCTTGGCTCTATTGATATCAAGATTATAATATCAAAAAAGCTTCACATGGCTATTGTCAGCTGGAGTTTCTTGCATTTCTTGCAGAAGTGTACGTCTTGATTCATTTGGTTTCTCTATTGAGTTCATTCAATGTAAATTGGTGTGTGTATCATATCCTAATTAAATTCTCAATATAGTTAAATGGATATCTAGGTGGCTACTTTGATTGGTAAAATGGGTTAGGTTAAATACGCTTTGTTTTTTGTATTTTTGACTTTTACAGTCAATCTACTTTTGCTAGTGTTTGGTTAAATAGCAATTGAGGATGTAATTAAGTAATTTACTAATTGCAATATGATATACAAGATACATTTTCAATTACACATAAAATAAAGATAGTATCACCTAATATATTGTTCACTTTTGCTAAATTGTTATCTGCTAATCTGCTATCATTTAATCCATAACTACAATCCGCTATTACTTGTGCTATTTATTAACTACTATATATAGTATACGATTATGTTACCTCCTAAGATACCAAACATGCCTCATCATTCAGATTTGTTGGTAACTGATAACCTATTAAGAAAACTTTTTAATATTTTTTATTTTTGGTGAAGTAGTTGGAAGTCAATAATTCAATGCAACAATTTAT
Organism: Pharnaceum exiguum; assembly: GCA_900322385.1. Taxonomy (NCBI): domain Eukaryota; kingdom Viridiplantae; phylum Streptophyta; class Magnoliopsida; order Caryophyllales; family Molluginaceae; genus Pharnaceum; species Pharnaceum exiguum. The sequence continues at coordinate 13,720 of ONZK01003440.1, forward strand.
TAGGATCAATATATATCGGAAACAACCTCTCTATTCTTTTAAGCAAGATAAGGTTGCGTACATCCTGACCCTTGAGCACCCCAATTAAATGAGGATTTACACTCGATTGTCGATAGTTATTAGTAAGAAAGAAATATTCAAGGGTGGGTTCGGCTTAATTCTTCCATTTTTAGGTTACAAAATCAGCATCAAATTAAACGGTGGGCAAGATCGAAAGATCGATACTTAAATCTCAAATTGTTGCTGTTAGATCATGCAAAGCTCTTACAAGTAATTACGAGGAAGGTTCATTAAATGACTACCGTAAAATCTCAATAAGCCAACTCATGAACTCAAACATAATACAACAAAATTAACGTACCATATTATGCAGAGAAAAAATAGTCCATTAGAGGACCCATTCCTGTCCTTTCAATTGTAGGCCCTGTCCGTTTGTGATGTTGATCTTCCTCTTGCCTTCCAACTCTCACGAAAATATTCGAGTAAAAACTATTTACATTATGCTTATTTGACCCCTTTAAAGGATACAAATGAATAACGATACTAGTGCTTGTACCATAGAATAGGAAAGTCCACCTTTTGAAACGACCTTTTGATTCTAATAGTAACATGTAAAGGGACTGTATGTGCTGCTGTACATTAAGTCATTAACCTTATCGGTCGCTGAGACACTAGCTCGGTCAAAGTGGTTCGATGTAATTACGGTCTATGGACGAGTTAAGTTGATCTCCAACTAGCTAAATGATTTACTGATGAGTAGATCCCGACTATAGGTTTGGGTTTGTCCAGTTTATTTTTTTTCACGACTTTGAATTCACGTGTGAAATATGTTGATTGTTTTTGCTTGGTAGAACCGGCAAAGCTGACTCAAGACCGATATCCCAATCCAAAAACCAGAACCTGAATCCGATTAGATTCAATTATATAGACCCAACTCAAACCAAAATCTAAATTGACCCTACCCAGGCCAATTAAGATCGACCCTATTTTGACTCATTTCTGATATTGACCGAATCATTGTTAACCTAACTGATTTAATCTGAATTGACTATAAGCGAAACATGAAATCAACCCAAATTTAGTGACCCAAAACCGGACTGAATAGATTGAAAATCGAAACCGACCCTAACTTGAAAAAATATACCCTTCCCGAATTGACCAAACTCAAATTCACCCAAGATCCAACGCACACCCAATCGATATTCTAACCCAAAGTAGCTCAACGAACCGAACATGATCCAACCCAGATGTCCAGTTAGGCCCGAGCCAAATGTTGACCCGACCCGACTATTAACCGCTCAACCCGCTTATGTTAGACCCATTTTGGCCCGCATAGGTGAAACCTGGCCTGATCCGACCCGAAACCGAATATAAAGTTGTTATTGTCAACCTGATCCACCCAAACCCGAGCCAAATGATCGAGTTGAAATTTAACAAGTGACTTTCCTTAAATTATTAATTAAATAAACTAAGCTACATAATATGCTACACGAATTTTTGAAATGTGATTCCAATTTGTTAGTTGAGTAGAGATAAATGTATTTTGAATTGAATTATATAAATTATTAATTGATTCTAAAGAGTTTAAATAAAGTATTGCTAGTGAAATTTTTGGAATGTATGTATTGTCAACCAAGGTAAGGATCATGTATTAGATTGAATTGAATCTGTTCAACTTATCCAAACAACTCATGAATAAATTTATGTGCTCAATGTATAATGGGCATCTTTGGTGACTAATGCCTCGCCCCACTATGAGCGCACTAAGCGATAGGAGGCTGGCCAATGAGTTTTTTTCATTCGCAAGAGTTGGGATTCGAACCCCAACTACTTGCTTAAGGGACGAAGTTCTAAACCACTATGCCAACCCAATTTGGTTTGTCTGTTTTTTATTTTAAAATTACGTGATCGAGGACGACTTGGCCGGGTTCAGAACGCTGGTCATCTCATCTTGGACAGACCTAATTCTAATAAGCGGGGCAAGGACTTAGACATGGAGATGATAACGTTTTTGATAAATTCGGATTCTCTTTTTCATATATGTCAACAACTCAACATAGGAGGAGTAACCCTCTAAGATTAATTGGCTATAGGAGGAGTAACCCTCTAAGATTTTATATAGGTCGTCACCCTCCTCCCTCATCGATGTGACAATAATATATTTCACACTTTCCCGCTCGAAGACCCGCGTGTACGACTCAATGGGGGGCCAAAGAGCGACTGCTCCGATGTCATGATAAATTTCGATTGCCCACTAATTCAATCCAACGACAATGTAGAGAGGAAAGATTGAGCACAATGGCCCTAGGGGGGGTTCAATCCTAAACCAATTGGCAATTGAAATTACACTTTAGGATTTTATATATACGTTGTCACTCTCGTCCATCTTTTATAAAAGAACATATTGCACTATTATCCCTCCATGACACCACTACCGGAGGGTTTAACCTAGAATCTTAAGGATCCCAAATGACAATCTTATTATAAAATAGACTACTTTACTTTAAAAGCGCCTAAACGAGTTAAATTTTTATTTAGGCGAAGTTGTCGGGAATAATCTCATCCTCGGTCGATTATATTGAATCACTACCTAAGGAACACAAGAGGGGGGGTGAATTGTGTTTTAACCGTTTTGACCTTTTTCTCGACTTTTGTTAGCTAACTGTCTGGAAGGAACAGGATTGGGTCATGTTCCTATAATGATGAAACTGAAAAGCAGTAAAAGCAAGGAACACACAGTATTTTATAGTGGGAAACCTTGGTGCCCAACCCAAGTAAAACCCACTACCTACCTTGTGTAGGATTTCGAACCTTCACTAACGGGGTAATAACAAGACTTTCTCCTAAAGTCTTACAAGCTAGTTTTCTCCTTTAGATCTAGCTAAACTAAAGCAAGTTTTCCAAGCTCTTGCAACTCATACAAGTTTTCCCTAAGCTCTTGTAACTTATACAAGTTTTCCCAAAGCTCTTGCAACTTTTACAAGGAGAGTTTTTCCTAAGGTTCCCTCCAACCTTCAACCTTTCTAATTGCTTCTAAACAAGCTAGATGAAAATATTGTAAAATCAAGCACGGTCAAGTGTTTAGGCTTTGTGTTTGAAGGTTAGGAATAGAAGGTTAGGACAAGTGTTCTGCCTGGGAACTGAGTTAACAATAGGGTGTTCCTTCCAGGCAGTAGGCTCTTTTGTGGCTAGGCTTTTTGTGGACTTGGAGAGCAATAACTGATGTATGTGAATGTTATGCGCTGAACTCTCAAAGAGTAAATGTATATCATTGCCCTCTATATATATAGCCAAGAGAAGGAGGAAGTCTTGTGATGTTTTAGGGTTTTAGGGATAGGTGAGATGTCACCATCACTCCATCATGTGCAGCTCCTCATGGTCCATACTTCCTTTTGTCTCTGATTCACCAAAATGGTAAATCTGGAAACGTAAGCAAATAAAGCCACATCAGAGTGTTTGGTCTATTTCTAGCATAGTCAAACATCAGGGACCAGCAGTCTTCTAATCAGGACCAGCTTGTGGACCACTGGACAAAGCTTTTACCCGCTGGACCATAAGACTTCCTTGAACCATCTTCTCTTCAAATTGACCGTTACAAAGACATACCAACATGTGACCACATCTTTACAAATATACAACAGCTCTTTTGAGTGGGCCACATGTATGAGAGTAAACGGTGTTTGGTCCTATTTGAGGAACACCTGTTCCTTTGTCTTTACAACCTTATTCCTTCATCTTCAAAGCTTGACACACAGTGAAGACTAAAAGCCTTTAGGTCTTCCTTTTATTCGCGCCATTACCTCACTTAGATTTTTGGGGACTCACTACACAAGTGAAACATCTCATTAGATAGCATGAGCACACTTGTTCTTCATCATCAAAACATAGGTTACTTTGCATGGTTCAACAGATTATAAATCCCAAAATAAGTTATACTTCAAAATTGTTGCGAATAATCCGTAAGCTAATTGGATTTTTATAGCCCGCAATGATCTTATTAAGGTTTATAACAATTTTTTACAAAAATTAAACCTTGTGTGAATCTATCAATTTTAATTTTGACAATGAAATACATTAACTCCAATAGTCAAAGTTTTAATTTTACATTTTGATATATTGAAGAATGTCATTGGATCATTAAGAGCTTTAAGGTTAATATAAATTATTCTCAACAATTTTTAAGTAGGGAATATTTTTGTATAATCGCCAAAATTTGCGATTATTCTCATCATTTTTTCCTTTTTTATACCTTTATTTTATGAGAAAAAATTTGTGTGAATTCGTTTCATTTATGAGACTTGGTAAGATGGATCATTATTGTTTAGCCGAGTGGTCATTTTTGGCTACTCGAGGAGTCATTAATACCCCGGCAGTCTCATATATAACACACGTTCACACAATTTTATGTGTTATTTTATTAGATAAATAGATTTACTTTGCACTATTATTTTACCCTTAAACCTCTCAAAAGTGAAAACCTCATCAACCCCACCCCCACTTTCCCCCCTTACCGATTAAATCTAACCAATTAAATGCCAACAAAACTATCATCCCCCAATTCAGAAAACCAAATGCACTATTGTCCCAATAATGGAAGGCTCATCCTCCTCACCACCCTCAAACTATGAACACCACCACTCTCAAACCTACAATCTAAACGCAACACAAACTCCACCCTCATCAACCCCAAGCCGCTATGAATCCCAAAAGAGAAGGGATTGGAACACTTTTGGGCAGTACTTGAAGAACCTTAGGCCCCCCGTGCCACTTTCCTCTTGCTCTTGCCACCATGTCCTAGACTTTCTTAGGTACTTGGACCAGTTTGGCAAGACCAAGGTGCACGTACCTGGGTGCATGTTCTACGGGCAACCTGATCCTCCGGCCCCATGTCCTTGCCCTCTCCGCCAAGCTTGGGGCAGCCTTGATGCCCTCATAGGCCGCCTCCGAGCAGCCTACGAGGAGAACGGGGGTTCACCTGAAACAAACCCTTTTGCTGGTGCTGCGATCAGGGTTTACCTGAGGGAGGTGCGTGAATGTCAAGCAAAGGCTAGGGGTATCCCATACAAGAAAAAGAAAAAAAGCCCCAATAACAATAGAGGGGGTAGTGGTGCTAGTGGTGGTGGAAGTTTTGGTGGGGATCTTTCTAGTTCCTCTTCTAGCTCTCATTCTCCTAGTATGATGAGGTTCTCATAAGCTTGGTGATTAAGCTAGCAATTGTTTAAGATCATTGCCAATTTATAGGTACGTCACTGTATCTACTTATGTTCCCCGATGGCTAGCTATAAATTGTTGTATGTGTGACTCATCATTGGATGTGCAACATCTTTGCTGAGGAGTGCACAGATCAAGGTTTAATTTGGGATAGTAAAATGCCTAAAAATTGATGAACAATATATTATTAAACTGAATTTCTTTACCGTGACCTAAAATTCTTACATTAAAAATCGTAGTGTTGATGATAACATACAAGAAGATGTATGAGTTAATCCAAGTGTGATCTCATAGACTGGGCTGAAAGTTTCAGTAATCTAATTAACCTTTGTTTTATACTATTAACTAATTATTAATGTATTTTTGATGCTGTACGTAGGAGCAATTTATGAATTATGATGTCTATAGGACTACGGTCAGCTGATACATACAACTAAGCTATACATGATGAACTATACTTGCCCTATCTATGGCCGTAGTGTATCAGTATCCGTACTAATAACTCTGTTTATTATCGGCTTGCTTCCTGGATTATGTGATCACAAGAAAGTGTTCATTATCATAACATGTCGAATGAGTCTGCTCGATCTTTTAACTCAAGGTCAACATAATTGTGTTAGATATATATACATCCACTCTTTTTTTTGGGCGAACCAATATATCTACTCATTAATCATTATAATATCAAGTACTTGGACTACGTTCAGTTTGCAATAAAATTGAAAAAGAGATATCCCGCAACCCTAATTGATAAGGATATATAATAACACTTTGTTGTGACTATATTGCTAATGCAGGCTATACACTCTATTATATATTTACTTTTGAGAAAACTATATATGTACTCTAGTAGTTTAAAACTGTTGTTGTAACAAAAACACACACACGTACAGTTAAGTACATATATACGGTCCCTAAAAAACATAATGTACCGTATAGCTGTGTATTTCTGCTTTATTTGTTAGATTAATGTAGCGGTACGTAAAAACTCGTATGTATCTTCATACGTACCTTTTCCCATGCACAGTTACCCTCCGCTCATTGCCCTTGTGTAAATTTTTATTAATGCAAGTATGTGTCGACTTTTCCACTAGATACTGGCTTAATGGCTTTTTAAGATTTCAGGAGATTTCGTGCCCCCACCAACGGCTAAATATAATTGATTATACGCATATAATTGGAATGCATAGTATTATGTTTCTAAAGAAGTTTGTATATTTTAAGGTTTCTTGGATCGTTTGAACTATATATTTATCCGACATAAATATATACTTTTCCATGCTCTCTGAGGTTATCATTGCGAATCTTCTTATGCGCGGTAACGTTGGAGAAGTTCATCATGCATCTATATTATTGTCGTGTTGGTGTATGTAATTGCCTTATTTCTGCAAGTTTTATCTGCGTTTCTTCACTTTTAAGTTCGATATGGGTCGATCACCCGAGACCAGAGGAGAGGTGGTTTGAGAGGACCGGGGGGATATCGGAGGGATACCAAAATGTCCATTATTGTATTACTTCTGTTGCATGAAAGACTTACATAATGATGCCGGGGAGAACATTGACACGTACGCTGTAGCACACAATCGAAGAGAAAAGTTTTTACACGTGAGAAGAAGTAAGAAACTAACACTATATGATGAGACCTCCCTTTTAGAATTTCTCGCAAGTTGTGCTTAATTTACAAATATTATATAAACATATTTGTTAATAAGAAATTTAAAAATCAAATGTTGCCACCTATCACAAAAATTATACATTTATTGTCATAACGGTAAGAATTCGTTGTAGGTAAATGTATTCATTATATGAATACATTTACTTCTTGCAACTTTAAAGACGATGCCCTAAGATTTTTGGTACAATTAGTTTTAAAATCCCCTTTACAACTAAAAAATGAGGTTAGACCCAAAATTAAAGGAGTTTTTTTTTTTGAGTTGTGCCATTAAAGTGCCCTAAGACATTCATTCGGTCAAACACTTCTTTTTTGTAGCATTAAATTCAAGGAATTACTAATTCATTGGAAAGACTTCAATTCCTCGAAAAAATGTACTACTGTTCAAGGAGTCCAATTCCTCTACATCGATGTAGAGGAATTGGACTCCTGTTCAAGTAGTAAACTTTCTCAACAATAGTTGTCCAAATACGTTTGTGATATCTTAATGAGTTCAAAATGTTTCATATGCAGTATTTCTAGTTGGCGATGTAAGAAATCTGGTCAAGGTTGAAAGAACGGGATTGAGCTACTTCAGAAGAATGGGAGACACCTTTCTCTTTCTCTCTCGTTTGCTCTCTCTCACCAAATCTTTATTTGAATGTAATGAGTAAATTTATTATCTCAGACTTTTGTCGACTTCTATCTTCTATTGATGATGTGATTTTCAATTTCTAATTGTGTATATATATGCATAAATATATTAGTATCCAATTATCTCTTAGAATGTTTCTCCATGGCACTCATAACAATCGATATATATTCTTATTTCTACGTAAGTTTTAAGCTCTCGCTTTCATTGAAATGTCTATTAGATACTCTATAATTGTATGTACATGATGGGCCAAAAACCTTTTTCGCAACGACTTATGGTTTTTAGCAACGACTTTTATTGTTGCTATAAATAGCTTTTTCAGCCGTGGCCACCAGTGGCGGATCCAGGATTCTATTTAACTGGTGTCACTTTACATGTTTAAATGGTGTCCCTTTAAAATTTTACTAAAGAAGTATAAATTTTTATGAAATTTATTACTAAATTATAAAAAAAAATCAAACAATTCTAAATAAATCCACCACTGGTCCTGGACCAGCGCCATCCCCAGCGCTTGGCAGGGGGCTTTGGCTCTTCCCTGGTTTTTGTCTTCTGTTCGAGGTTTTCGATGGCTCGGGTCTAGCTCCAGGTCCTTATCAAGTTTATTTTTAATTCCTTTCGTGGTATTATTCTTTTTGGTCTCATAAATCCAGAAAAGGTCTTTTAAAATTCCAAAGATATACATCTTGCTGGGAAATAATTGCACCCAAGCAACTTTTTTCTCTTTTCAGAAAATAAAGTCAATTGGGCGAGGAAAAGCTGATAGTCATTTAGATTAGGCTTAATCATCATTATTATTTGTGTTACTCATGTACCAAAATGTGGTAATCATGGTAGCACCCCAAAAGGGCCCTAAATTTAAAAGTAATAAAACACAATATATAATAGACATGACATAATAATAATATTATTATTATTTGCCATCAAAAAAATAATAATATTAATAATAATAATAATAATACTAAAAATGCTCAATCTAAGATAGAAATCCTCCAAAAGGAGTCTAAGTAGGATCATTTCCGTCTCCTAATTAATAATGCTCAATCTAAGATAGGTCCTCTCATCACTTAGACAAACTACAAGCTATCCCAACAGTCAACATACAACTGCCTACAAGTCTACATCCCTTATAGGCGAGTTCAGACCATACAATTCATTGCCAATTGTCCTCATTTGTAAATCTTTTGGAGCAAAAAAATTCCCCAAGTTGGCCAACAATCAAGGGTCTTCGACTAAAAAGAGTTAAAATTACCATTTTTGATATTGATTTTGATAAAAATAAAGTTTTTAAAAATTATAATTACTTTTTTTTTAAACATTTTTTTAGTATAACATGTTAATGCATACTTGAAAATAGTGCATTAGCAACACCGGTGTAATAGAATGTACTTCATTACAACAACATTATTGTTATCGGTAGTAATAGTGTACTTAATTACAGCCGTTCATTATGTATTTCCGCCCAAATTTGAAGCTATTCACCTGAGGATCGAATTCTCTATGATTTGCTCTCATTGCTGATGGTGTAAGTTAATTACATGTCTCATGGTGCTGGTGCCTTGATCTGCTTGAGCATCTTGTTGAAGGGAGTGACTTTGCTTCTCAAGAGGATTTGAGAAGCTTTGTACATTTGGCCCATTGATTTATCACTATAGAATAGAAACTGGAGTTCAACATGGATCAAGACTTGAGCTTGTGTGCATGATCGGCATCGAGTTTTGCCCGTACTTGTTTATGAATGGTTCATACAACCATTACTTCGCAGCTTAGGCTTAGATCACTGAGGTGGCTGAAGGCATATCACTGCCAAGTGCCAACCACAAACCATGTCAGCTAGAATTTCCAGTAGTATCTACTATCTAGCTTGACAAGCTTATGTATTTTCCCAAATGAAGTGTGTGTTGAGATACAATTTAACATTTTATGTGCAGTACGTTTCTTTAAAACGTCCATTAACTTCGATCGAGGAGTACTATTCAAGAATGGTCACGATCCATGCTAGCGTTCACAAAATACCCCTACACAAAATCCCATACTCAACCTCCAAATGTCACACCCACCGGCCACCGCCCGCTTTCCTCCTTTGCAGTAGACGGCGCATCAGTTTATACATGAAAAGGACGCACCAATTCTATTTGAATTTAGGCAATATAAATCACATCTAAATGCAAGTCACTCATCAACCCACACACACACAACTACACCGAAAGTAAGAGCTCCGAAAGAACTTGTTTGGGGAGATCACCTAGCGATAGTGTCATTCTACAGAAGGTAATCAGTATTCATCTGTTTCCCAAAGATATCAAGCCATTACATCAGAAGCTTTTTGGTGCGAGTATATCTACATACAACATTAGCATACGTATAGAGAACATCAACAGAGTATCATACACAGAACAGAACGATATGCAGACTTGCACAATCCAAAAAAATCATTGCAGAGAGACATTTGACAATAAGGCTCTAAATGCATCGATATATATTGTGTCCAAACTAAGTAATATTCTCAAAACTGTACACGACCTTTACAGGTGGATCGCCAAGCTAAGCGAGACCAGATTTCACCTGTAGTAGCTTAGTAATCACATCACTGGCCAGATAACCAAACATATGGTCCAGGGCCTATTAAGTTGAAAGATTTATCTTATATCTTTCAACTTTAGGTGATTATGGACTATATCAAAATGGCTATGAAAACCTTCCAGCACATCTTATTTTGGTGAAGTTGTTGGAAGTGAGTACTTCAATGTAGCAATGAGTCAATCTCGGAAACAACCTCTCTGTTTTCTTAAACAGGGGTATGGTTGCGTACATCCCGACCCCGAGCACCCCCATCTAATGGGGACACACTCGATTGTTGTTGTTGTTGTATAGTAGGACTACTGAGACATACTAACTACAAAGGGCTATATATAAGAAAGGCTCTACAACTAAAAATTTACAAAAGAAGATCACCTTTTCTATCACATTAGAACTGCCAAATTATGGTCAATGCTAAAAATTATCTGAGCTTCTATGTGAATCATGGCTGGCAACAATGACATATGTTCAGATGCAAAAGTTGAGCAGATTCCTGCCTACGAAGAAGTATTAACAGGCTTCAGTCTCTCGGACTTCGAGACCGCTAGAAGTAACTCTGTCAAGGAAACAACGACAACTATGATCAGGATTCAACTCACATGGGCAAAACAGCACCTACACAATCAATATGGAAATGCAAAACGTTTTCAAAGACATAATATAGTGTCATAGTTGTGCTTCAACAATTAGGAGACCGTTCTCTCCGGCATTGTAACAAACTCTGCTGATGGCTAAAAAGAAAAAAACTAACTCCCTCTTTCACAAATATTTCATGCATGGAATTCAAAAAAATAATTCATGCATGTAAACAGTTGAATGAAAACCAATGTAGGAGAAAAAGAAAAAAGGTGCAAACCAAAAGTGAAAGAAACGTCAGGCTTCTGTGCAGATGCTTATCAAGCAGGAGATCAATGCCACACAAAATGAAAAACCTGATAGCATTCAATTGCTTTTCATTCCTGGATCAGAGTACCTTTAACAAAGTTCTAGGATTGGGTAAAAAAACCTTACAAAAATCAAAAATCTTCCACCCTGAAACCCCCGAATTTGAAGCACGTTACCTCTTCCTTTCTATCACTATATAGTCTCAGAGTTAGCTCCACTAATGCCATTATCATCACACATACAAAAGAACTCTACTGGTAGCTTATTTGAAGCTTTTCAGTGCTGATATGAGGTATCAAACTATCAACTAAGCTTCTGTAGAAGGGAAAATTTTTACACACCAGACCAAAAACCAGAAACCGCATGCAAGTACAAAGGCATTGTGACCACAACAAAACTACCATTGAGGATCCTGGAGCAAAAACTACACACATTCCGATACCTCACTCCCCTACTACAAAGGCACAGCAAATCGCATATAAGAAGGTTTCAAAGTTCGTAAAAGATGAGCAAATAGCCATAGTTCATAATAAATCAGGAAGCTCTTGGAACAGGTCTAATATCCTCATGAAACACACATCACCTGAGACTAAGAGAGCCACACTGCCTTTGTACTTCGCTGAACCCTTTACCCATACTGCCACCCTAATGGGCAAATATACTCATACGGTCATACTAGCAAACATAATTATGTGAACCCTCCCATATCATAACCACAGTAATGAGCAGCTATCAGTCTATCACGCAACATTACTCTAAACAATCCTTTGATCAACTAAATTCATAACCAAAGTTTCCCAGTTAACACACAACGCAATTCAATGACAAGAAATTCCTTTCAAAAAAACCGTTTGAGTGAACAGAATTCTCACCAGCAAGATCGTGATCACGAACATGCTCATCACCACAACTCTTAGCACAACTCTTAGCACCCTGACCGGCCTTCTGCTGTTCCTGTGGCTTAATCCTAGCAATCTCAAGCTGAGTCTCCAACAAAAGCTTCAATCTTTGAAACTCCAAATCCTTAGCAAACTTCATTCTTTGTTTCTCCAACATCACCATCCTCTCCTGCTTCCTCGCCTCCACTCTCTCGTACACTTCCCCTAGCGTCCTTATCGCCTCCGCCACCTCCCGCCACTTGCCTCGCCCACCTTTCCCTCCGTCATCCTCCATCTTCCCCGCCACCCCGACTCGCCTACTTCCTCCGGTCCACCACCCCCTTCCACCATTCTCCTCCACCTCCGCTTCCGCCCGATACACACCTCCACCACTTCCACTCCACCGACTCGCCTCACCTACGTCCCGCCAACTTCCACCACCCCTATCCTCCATCGCATCCTCCGCAACCACTTCTCCGACCCTCCTCCCCATTTCTTCCCGCCACCGACGCCCGCTACTTCCACACCCCCGCTCCACCTCACCCACCTCCTTCCACCTGCCACCACGCCTCCCCTCCACCTCCTCCGCGACCACCTCTCCACCTCCCGACCACCCACCGCCGTCACCATCCCTCTTACGCCGTGCTGTCCGCCGCCCCACCGGCACCATCCCGAACACCGGCGAAATCGCCGGAGACTCCCTATCACCACCACTTCTACCACCGCCACCGCCGGCGAAAAGATAATCAAGGCGACGAAAGTAATTCCAAGGGCTAACATACTTCCCGGCGGAATTATCAGCCTTATACTTCTCAACCCTATACTTCTTCTTCAGCGTGTCGATACGTTTCCTACACTGGTTGTCAGAGCGGTGGACTTGCCGACGTCTCCGGCGACGAGGGTCGGAGTTGACGGTGGTTGAAACGGAGAGCCAGTCAGAGTGACGGAGGCTTCCGCGGTTGGCGGCGAGGTGGTGGGGTGTCCACGCGTCTAAGAGCGCGTCGGTTGAGTCTTCTGACCAGAGGTTGTCGGCTGGGGAGGAGAGAGAGTGGGGTCCTGGGGAGGGAGAGAGGAAGGGGGAGGGTGTTGGGTGCGTCGAAACGACGACGTTTGAGTTGGGTGTCATTTGGTGAGAGAAAACGACGTCGTCGGCGGTGATTTTGGTTTTTGTTTTCTTTGCTGACGGTGAGGTGAGGTGAGGTGAGGTGAGGTGAGGGGAGAGAGAGTGGAGGGGAGGAGAGGAGAAAAGGGAGTGAAATGTATTTGTGGTATTTTGGGTTTGGAGAGTTATTTATTTGGGCATTGAAATTGGGCTCTGGGTTTATAAGTTTGGTGAATTAAAGTTTAGTTAGTCCAGTCCAGAGTAAAGTGTGTGATTTTGTTATGATATGGGTAAGGCTGTCTGTGATATAATGGGCCTGTACTATAAAAAGTTGGTAATGAGTCAGGAATTATGATTCGACTGTTTACGAGGTTTAATGCTTTGTTTAGAGCCCATGCTTATTATGAACAAGTTCTGTTTTATTAGGAGGGAGGGAGTTGAATTGAATACAACAACAATAATCGAGTGTAAATCTCCATTAAATGGGGGTACTCGGGTCAGGATGTACGCAACCTTACCCCTGTTTAAGAAAACAGAGAGGTTGTTTCCGAGATTGACCAATTGCTGCATTGAAGTATTGACTTCCA